>JAOYMZ010090547.1:0-10828 GCA_025802335.1 Pinguicula primuliflora
CATAAAACCTGTGATTCACACCAGGTTGCTGAAATTAGGCTCTGGTCCTGCATTGATGCAATTAAGCACGAAATGAGATGCAAAATAGGTGTTTAGGTAAATAAATCAATGAAAAGCACAAGCGAAATGAGTCTAAAAATGCGTATGAAATGGCTCATCATCAACCCATATAATGCCTTCTTCAATCTGCACACCTCATGAGATCAAAATCCAAATGAAAAACTAGGTGGTGGAGCCATATATACCTCCTCAGATAGGTCGCCATGTAAAAACGCATTCTTCACATCAAACTGGTGAAGATGCCAGCCCAGGTTGGCAACTAATGAGAGCAGAACTCGAATATTATCCAATTTGGCCACCAGAAAAAAAGTCTCTGAGTAGTCAACTTCATATATCTGAGTATACCGTTTCGCCACCAAACGAGCTTTGAATGTTTCATTTGTGTCATCTTCTTCTCATTTGATGGTAAAGACTTATCTACAATCAACAGGCTTCTTTCCCGGAGGCAAATCACATATCTCACATGTTTCACTTTTCATCAGAGCACTCTTCTCTATTTCCATAGCCTCTTTCCACTCTGGAAGTTGCAAGACTTCTTTCTCATTACATGAAATTTCCTAGCTATAAACAGCAGTTGCAAATGCACGAACTGAAGCAAACATACTTCCCCTGATGACATCAGCAATTGGATATCTCTTAGTCTTTGGATCATGCTCAGGTGTGAACTTCTTCCGGAGAATACCCCTCTCTCTGGCAGAATACAAATAGGAGTAACAAGGCACCGAGATCCTGCATCATGGTGAGAGTCCACAATATCCAAAAAATCAACAAGCTCAGGTGATAGTGTAATTACTGGAGTATCCATCGAGAAGATCCTTGAGGTTGTCCTGCTAGGTCTGACCGTACCATATCGCTATCATGTTCCGGAGTGGGCGGTCTACCTAACTCATGATCGGGCTCAGGTAGTACTTGTGCATAAGGCACTTGTGCATAAGGCACATGAGATGGTGTGGATTGAAGTAAAGAGTTGGTAACTTTGATTGTGCATGAGGCACTATCGGGGAATGTGGCAACTCATTGGAAAAGGGGCTCAACCAATCAAGGATATCACTAGTGTTACCTATCTCCCATTGACTCCTTAATTGGGTAGGTGTCTGATAGAAATACTCACTTTCAACAAAGTCACAATCCATAGTGACAAACATCCGACGGGTAACAGTGTTATAGTACCTATACTCTTTTTGTGACCTCCCATATTCCAAAAATACATATTTTTCTGCATAGGGATCAAACTTGGATCGATTTACCTTTGGAACATGAACATGTACAGAGCAACAAAAACTATTGGAGTTATTGTTGAGGGTGGAGGAACTTGAGAATGCTCAGATAAAACCTGTATAGGTGTACGAAAATTCAACATCTGGCTGGGGAGCTGATTGACAAGATATGTGGCTATGGATGCAGCCTCGGGCCAAAAATATGTTGGAACCTTAGACTCAAACATAAGGGCTCAAATAATTTCAAAGAAAAAATAATTTTTCGTTTCTACTACACCATTTTGTTGAGGGGTATAAGAACATGATGATTGGTGTAGCATCCCATTTTCAGAACAAAAATCATGCATTTTTTGGTTCACAAATTCCCCCGATTATCAGACCGAAGAATCTGGATTTTTGTTTTGAACTGAGTAAAAACCATGTGGTAAAATTGGGAAAGATTTTCAAACACATCAGATTTATTACGAAGAAAATAATTACATGTCATCCTTGAGCAATCATCAATAAATAATACGAAATAACGAAATCCCTGCTTCCTAACTGACGGTGCAGGACCCCAAACATCTGAGTGTACTAAAGAAAAAATATGAGGGACACGAGTATTTGAAGGAGGAAATGAATGCCAATGACTCTTAGCTAAAACACAGGTTTCACAATTTAAATGATTACTAGAAGACTGAGGAAATAACCGGCAAAGATACTTGTGAGAAGGATGACCAAGACGTCGGTGTCACAATAAACTTTTAGATTGGGTTGATCCATGAGCCAAGAGTGTCATTCCCGACATTGAGTCCACTTCGTCAACATAGTATAAGCCATTTCTCTCAGTGCCTCGCCAAATTATCCTCCCGGAATGGATATCCTGAAATACACAAAAAGACGTATACATCATCAACACACAATTAAGCTCCTTCGAAATATGGCTAATAGACAATAACTTATATGATAATGAATGCACATATAAGCAATTCAATAATCTGATAGAAGGTGGAATATCAATTGTTCCAACTCCCTTTCAGGAGTAAATTCACTATTTGTCGTTTGCACCACTTTCTTATTTGAAAAGTCCATAGAGATAATATCCGACAAATCATGTGTGATTGTATCGGTGACACCACAGTCAAATATCCATTGACTATGTTTTTTCAGACTCGGCTTCTTCATAATATTCGCTGACCACTATTTATGTTCGGGAGATGATCTGCAAGCCCAAATCGCAAGCCCAATTTCGCATTTACATCTACCACATTAGCGGGAGTCATCACCTGGCTCGCCACATCACTTGCCATGTCATCATATTTTTTCACTTCATCCTCTAAAAGGAAGGATATTTAGGTAATTTTGTAGAAACCTTTTTTGTCTCTTTCCTTGCACTTTTTCCTTGCGCAACCTTTTGTCCATCTCTTCCATTATTTTCCTCATTGGACTCATGCGTACATATAAGTGAGAAGAGATCCACCCATTATCTTCCTTTTTTACAAACCTTTTCGTCCGTGAGTGAGAAGAGAGAGATTCTCTTCTAAACTTCATATTTCCTGCAGCAAAGGCTTCGTCTCCCCGGTGTGTTCTGATTTTGGTATCAAATTTTGATAAATTCTGCGATGTCTTTGCATCTGAATACCCAAATGATGATTTTGTCAGTTCTCCGGCAACTTCTGACCGACAAATTGTCGTCTGATTCTTTCCGTCTTCAATTAGAAGCTTGGCTAGCTGCTGCAGAATAGCATCAATTAATTCTTATCATGAAGATGTAAAATTTTTGGCTTGTTACTCCAAAAAGGTTTAAATATGTTCGGCGAGAATGCGGTTGGGATTGGCCAGCGTTGGCAATTCCCTTGCCATGATGTGCCGTATTATCGAAAAAAGCGATAATCCTAGGTAAATGACGAAAAATAGGATTGAACCCACTCTGATACCATAATAAGCCGAATATTAGAGTGATTGAGAAGAAATTTTCTCTTGTGTTTTCATATAGTTCTTTTACGAGTATATATAGGCACAACTACCACAAATTACAATCCCTACTAATCAAGAATTTGATCCCTATTATTTAGGGATCACAAAATAAGGAAATGATTTATTCAAATCCTTTCCTTAACATTATGCTGGCCTTTTATAGCTTCACAGCAGGGAACACTAGCAGTAGATGTCTTACTCAGCTCCCGCGAAGTGCACAAAGACAGATCCTTGCAGAAATCTCTACTACACAATATCCCACATCAAGCGTCTAATATGCTCAGCAACATTCGCCACAAGCCGCATAGTCTTGATTGGATGAACATAGCATTGTCGACAAATGATGTAGTGCAGGAAAAAATTTGTATACATACTCCCTCTTCTTCAGGCATCATAATAAGCGGAAGATTATACAATATGTGGGGAAGTTTTTCTATTGTCATTAATCACACTGCTTTACAAGTGTATATATAGGTAGAACTCTTCACAACTACCATTAGCACAAACCATATCAATTAGGAAAGTGATCCCTATAATTTAGGGATCACGAATTAGTAAAGGATTTGTTTTTAAATCCTTCCTTAACGCTAACTCTCAAGTTAGGTGGTGAACATTCGATACCTAACTTGGATAACACTTCATTAAATTAACGACTATAAACAACTTTCATCAAGATGTCTGCCAACTGATCTTCAGACTTCACAAATGGGAGAGTCACAATCTTCTCTTCAAGCTTCTCCTTGATAAAGTCACGATCGATCTCAACATGCTTCTTTCGATCATGCTGGACTAGATTCTCACAAATGTGGACAGCTGTCTTGTTGTCACACATCAATGGGTATGAATGTTTAAGTGGAAAACTAAGCTCAACCATTAGCTTAATAAGGCACAAAATTTCAATATCTCCCTTGGCAATGCCTCTAAACTCTGCTTTTGCACTTGACTTTGCCACTATTTTTTGCTTCGTGCTCCTCCAAGTGACTACATTACATCCAACAAAAGTGAAGTATCCAGAGGTAGACCGTCAATCCATAGGGTTTTTTGCCCAATCAACATCAGTGTAGGCCTCAATCTGCAAATGTCCATGTCTGCCATAAAGGACTCCGATGTAAGATGATCCTTTCAGGTATCTCATAATCCTCATGGCTGCCTCCATATGATCCTTTTGGGAATTGTGCATAAACTAACTCACAACCCCCATAGCATACGAAATATCCAGTCTTGTGTATACCAAATAGATTAATTTCCCGATCAAATGCTAGTATCTACTTCTATCGGCCGACTCAGCTCCATTCACTATATGTAATCCATGATCAAGTGCCATAGGTGTGTCAGCTGGCTTGTAGTCCAGAAGTCAATCTCAACAGAAGAATCAGAATATATTTCTGCTATGAGATATAGATTCCATACTTAGATCGCATCACTTCAATATCATGAAAGTACTTTAGCATTCCTAGATCCTTCATCACAAATTCTTGGAATAGGTTCCTCCTCAAGTCTTTGATCTCATTAATATCATCTCCTATAATAACCATGTCATCAACATAAATAATGAGGCATGTGATACCTTGGCCATGATGTTTCAAGAATAGAGTGTGATCGGAATTTCTCTGAATATATCTTAACTTTTTAATAACAATAATGAACCTCCCGAACCGAGAACTGGGTGACTGCTTCAGACCATATAGCACCTTCCTCGGTCTGCACACCTCGTGATTGCAAAATCCAGATGAAAAACTAGGTGGTGGAACCATATATACCTCCTTAGATAGATCACCATGCAAGAAAGCGTTCATCACATTGAACTGGTTAAGATGCTAATCTAGGTTAGCTGACAGAGAAAATAGAACTCGAATGGTATCCAGTTTGGACAATGGAGAAAAGATCTCTGAGTAGTCAACTCCATAGTCTAAACCTAACCAAACATACTCAGTAAATCCCGCCCTTAGGCAGGGTCTGGGGGGGATAGGATATACGCAATCAACTCCATAGTCTAAGTGTATCATTTCGCCACCAGACGAGCTTTGAATATCTCAATCGAACCATCTGCTTTCTTTCTGATGGTATAGATCCATCGACAGCCAACAATCTTCTTTCCCGGAGGCAGATCACATATATCCAAGGTTTCATTCATCTCGAGGGCACTCATATCGATCTCCATAGCCTGTCTCAACTCTGAAAGTTGTAATGCTTTTTTCTCATTGCGAGGAATGTCCTCCCCATAAACTTTAGTGGACAAATGCTTTGGCGGATGTAGACATGCTCTCCCTCACGGTATCAGCAATAGGGTACCTCTTAGTCTTCGGGTCATGCTCAGGAGTGAACCTCTTTGGGGGAATTCCCTGAGTAGATCGATCTAGAAGGACTCAAATAGGAGTGATAGGACACTGAGATCTCGCATCATAGTCAGACTGCACAACATCCATAGAATCAACTATCTCGGGAGAAGGTGTACTTACCAAAGTATCCATCAAAGAACGCACTTGAGGTTGCCCTGCTAGGTCTGACTGTATCATGTCATCGTCATAATTCAGAGCGGGCGGTCTACCTGACTCATGAATGGGCTCAGGTCGTACTTGTGCAGGAGGCACATGAGATGATGTGGATAGGAGTATGGATGAAGAAGATGACAACGGTGGTGTGTGAGGCACAACCGGGGAATGTGGCAAATCGTTGAAGGAAAGGCTCAACCAATCCAGGACGTCAACCTCATCATATATTTCCTCCGTGATGCTTGGATTAGGTAGGAGTGTGATAGAAATATTCCGTCTTAATAAAATCACAATCCATGGTAACAAACAGTCGTCAGTGAGAGGATTATAATAGCGATACCCTTTTTGGGAGGCCTCATACCCCATAAAAACACACTTTTTGGCACAAGGGTCAAACTTTGACCAATTCACTCTAGGAATATGAATATACACGGAATATCCAAACACTCTCAGAGTAAGACTCGGTGGCGGTGGTACCTGTGAATGGTCAGATAAAGTCTATATAGGTGTTCTAAAACTCTAAATGTGAGTAGGAAGCCGGTTGACTAGATATGTGGTTGTGGATGCAGCCTCAGGCCAAAAAATTGTTGGGACTTTAGAATTAAACATAAGAGCCCGAGTAATTTCAAAGAGAAAATAATTTTTTTCTTTCTGCGATACCATTTTGTTGTAGGGAATAAGAACATGTTATTTGGTTCAACATCCCATTTTTAGAACAAAAATCATGCATTTTTTGTTTCACAAATTCCCCCCCTCCCCCTCCCTCTCCCATTATCAGACCAAAGAATCTGAACTTTGGTTTTGAACTGAGTAAAAATCATGCGATAAAATTGGGAAAATTTTATCGCATGCTCAGACTTATGACGAAGAAAGTAAATCCATGTCATCCTAGAACAATCATCGATAAATAATATGAAACAGCAAAAAACCAGTCCTCCAACTGAAGGAGCAAGACACCAAACATCAGAATGTACTAATGAAAAATGTGTGGAGCACGAGTATTTGAAATCGGGAAAGAATGTCTATGACTCTTAGCCAAAACACAAGTTTTACAGTTCAAATGAGTACTAGAGGCTTGAGGAAATAACCGACAAAGGTATTTGTGGGATGGGTGACCAAGATGCCGGTCCCACAACTAACTTTGAGATTGGATAGAATCTTGAGCCAAGAGTGTCCTTCCCAGCATCGAATCTACTTCGTCAACATAATACAAGCCATTTGTATTAGTGTCATGCCCAATTATCCTCCTCGAACGGATATCTAGTAATACACAAAAATTAGGGAACATCATCACGAGGTAATTAAGTTCCTTTGAAACATGACTGATGATAGATAACAATTTGTATGATAATGATGGCACATAGAGGTAATTAGATAGGCGGATATAGGGTGAGATATAAATAATTCCCACGCCTTTTACAGGGGCAAATTCACGAATTGCTGTTTGCACCACTGTCTTTTTCGAATCCTACATAGATACAATATCTGGAAAATCATAAGTAATCGTGTCGGTGGACCCACAATTGAAGATCCACTTTCCATTTTTATCACTATGCGGCCTGTTTGCGATATTCATAAAACCAAGCTTCATATCAGACCCAATCGGCCCAGTGGGCGGAGAATTTCGAACAAATTTATCCCCTGCATAAGATGGTAATTTTTCTAGCCCAACAGAACAATTTTGGGCCCAGACACATTTTCAGTTGGCCGGGAAGACTCAATTTCCAGCCCAAAAAACTCTTCACAAAAATATTTTAGCCCAGAGATAAATTCATCCCTTAAGTTTCGACGGGTACCTGGGCCACGATCGGTCGGGTCATTACCTCCTTTACTACGAGTTATCTGTAGGTCCGGCTTCTCCGAACTCTAAGTTTGCGATCGAGCAATCTCCGATCAGTTTGTCGGTCAATTCGTCGATTGGGCCAAACTCCTCAATGACCCATTGGGCCAATTCACTCCGAACTTTTCCCAGAAACAAATACGAGCATTAGACCGCCCGCTCCGATACCATAATAAGCGAAAGATTATAGTATATGTGGAGAAGATTTTCTCTTGACATTATTCACACGGTTTTAAAAGTGTATATATAGGTACAACTCTTCACAACTACAACTAGCCCAATCCCTATCAATTAGGGAAGTGATCCCTATAATTTAGGGATCACAAATTAGGAAATGATTTGTTTTAAATCCTTTCCTTAACATATCATACCATCAAAACAAATCTTCAAAACCTCCCATTCAGCACATGCAAACTATAGTACATTATTACTTATATATGTATTTGTAATGGTATAATTTATTTTGCATTCTTTCACAAACGCTAGGATAGATTTACGGCTCAGTAGTGGCTAAATTTATTATCAACGTGATCTGCACCGACGATTTTATTTTAAAAAATATCCCCAATCCTATGACCAATGTGATTCCTTCCCCAAATCAAAACAATGTCATACCTTAAGAACGGTAAGTTTTGCTTAAGGAATGGATACAAACTTGAATCCTGCTGATATGGAGACTAAAATAGTGACAAATTTGAAGTTTCAGTTCTGTATTGAGCGTATTGGAATGAGTTATTCTGATATTTGAAGTTGTAGGTATAGAGGTATGTAATGTGTTTGTCTACTAACCGTTTTTGTGAAGTAATACTTCTATTTTGGATCATTTACCCAAAAAGGTTGAGATTGTTGGGATTTTGAGCTCATGCCCAGCTAGCCCAGCCCAATTTTGCACACAATCATGACCCTAGTTACTTATAAGTCGGATGATTCAACCACATTTAGAGTCAGAGTCTTGGAGCTTAACTTATGACTCGAATGGGCAGTTGGCCGAGTTGTGCTTGCATGACTATTAGATTGAAGCCTATTTTGTGAGAATCATGGTCAATTTGACCTCAAACCTATCGTTGGCCCCATTGGTATTTCGACACTGGTTTAATTTGGCACTCTGTCTATTTACCTGATACCCGACAAATTGCTTGATTTGGGCCATTCACTGACTTCTGGCCCATCTATGCATTTTTCGCTCGTGTGGGTTTGAGATCCTGATTTTGGTCCATGATATAAAAGCCTTAAAGGCTCATTTTGCTCAACACTCTTTTGGACTCTCACTTTTCATTCTCTGAAACTCTCTCTTCAACTCTCAAACTCTCGAAATCCTAGTTCGTTCGAGCTCTCTGATACTTGAAATTTTGCCGATTAAATCAGTCTCTAGCTGGTTTTACAGTCCAGATCTTGATTCCTTGTCTGATTACCCGTGTTTTGAGCCTCGTATTGTTGGGTTTGAGTCGTTGAAAGACTGTGTATCTCACCGTAAGAACAGGGCTTGGTATCTCGGGCCATTTTGTGGTGTTTGTTGGAAGATCTACAGTAGATCTACCAGCTACAATAGGATTTACATATATTCATTCATTTACACTTTGCATGCAAGTTATATTTCTGATTTCTTGTTAATTGATGATAATTCCTTTGTTTGATTCTTAGATCCTGAACCAAACCATTCCTCACAGTCTTCTTTAGTATCTCTGAAGGTTCATGTGCAATTGGATAGTGTGCATACTTCTGGGCCAATCGCTGGTCTATAGATATGATAATCTATCCAAACACGTGTGAATCTTGTTTCTTCCATGAGGGAATAGCTTTGTCTGATTAAACCAAATCAAACCAAACATACCCAGTAAATCTCGTCCTTAGGCAGGATATAGGGAGGGTAAGATGTCCACAACCATACTCCCACCCCTCAACAGAATGGGAAGATTATTTCCGTGGAGACCCCCAGCTAAAAAAAATGAAAAAATGAAAAAAAATGAAAAAAATAATAGTAATAATAATAGAATACAAAAAATAATAATAATAAAAAGGAGAAGTAAATATAACTGAAATAACTATTTACCCTAACCATGCACCACATACATACCGAAATAAATAAATGCCTACACAAATAACGAATGAACTAAATAACTGCATTCTACTCTTAATAGATAAAATACAATTAGATGCAACCTATTCATTAGTATGTCCCACTTATTTCAATCAATCTAGATGTCAATAAACAAATAACTACTCTATATAATCTTATGTATCTTTAACTGTAATACGACGTCTCCAACTAGTCCTATTAGAGGTCATGTCCTCAGAGAGGTTTAATCCTACTAAATCTAACCGAATATGCTCATCATATGTCCTCTTAGGTCTTCCCCACCCTCGTTGCCCTTTGACTTTTAATCCTTCGACTTTTCTGACTGGTTCGTCCAAATTCTTTCTGCGTACATGTCCAAATCATCGTAACCTTCCCTCCCTCAGTTTGACACTTATAGATGCGACACCTAGTATATCTCTAAAGATGTCATTTGGGATCTTGTCTCATCCCGTGCAACCACACATCCACCTTAGCATCCGTATCCCTGCCACTTCAAATTTTTGCGCATGTGAAAGTCTCATAGCCCAACACTCTGACCCATAGAGCATCGCCGGTCTTATAACTATTCTATAAAATTTTCCCTTTAACTTGAGTAGGACTTTTTTAGCATAACACTCCACTAACCGATCGCCATTTCATTGATCCGATCTTGTGACGATGGATGACGTCATCTTCCACATCCATCCTTTTGCATGATGGATCATAAATATTTGAAACTATCTTTCTATTGGACGGTCTGGTTCGCAATCATAACTTCCACTTTATTTTCCTCTGTTTTATTAGCAAAATTGCGTTTTATATACTCCGTCTTTGAGCGACTCAATCGGAGACCCTTAGCCTCCAATGTCTCTCTCCAATGGAAAATTTGTTCATTTGCCACAAAATAGTGGCTAATTTTTGGATTTGCCACAAACTGGTCTTCCGAAGACCGGTGAGAGGTACCGGTCTTCCGAAGACTGGTATATAGAGACACCGGTCTTTCGAAGACCGGTGATAATTAAAATTGCTAATCAGCGTAATTAAGAAGTTACCGGTCTTTCGAAGACCGGTGAATTCATTGGCACGAAAAATAAATTGACCGGTCATTGGAAGACCGGTTTTTTTTAATAATTTTTATAAATAATCAAAATGGAGGGTCATAATATCCTCCATCTTGCATTTGTGGAGGTGGTTGTTTCTTCTACAA
>JAOYMZ010090558.1:0-10828 GCA_025802335.1 Pinguicula primuliflora
AATCCATGTACACAACACCAAATGTTGTATTGTACCTATAATACATGAATTGGAGGGAAAATCAAGTGCAAAACTAACATAATGTTCGAATTACTAGCATGAATGTCTAGCTTAATGAGCTTAAAATATGATATGATTTCGTCTCATCATCTGCTATAAGCGCAGGTCAACCAATATAGGATTTAATATGAAGCTTTTGAAGTCCAGGATAGCCGCCTGATTTAATAGTTTCTCAATATCACATATGGCATTAAAATCTCCAGCGAGACACTATCTATCATCAGGCTTCTGCAGTATTTTTGCTAATAATCTGTTCCATAAGCTATGTTTCTCTGCGAGATGGCTCGGACCATAAACATTTACGATATGAACTTGTGTGTTGCTTTGTCCCCAGGTTCCAATTCAAAATCCCTCATAAGAGCTGGCTGCTATGACTTGAAACTCAGAGGTTTTCCATAAACATAACAAATCGTCTGATCTTCCTACTGATGGTTGATGACACCAATCGAAATCACTACCAAGGCAAAGCCTAACACAAAATCTCTTGTCAATATCCTGCAGCTTAGTTTCTTGCAGGCGGATAAGATCCAACTGTTGCCTTCCTATTAAAAATCTTGCATCCATTCTTTTATGCGCTATTCATTGTCCATGCACATTATACGAGACTATCTTCATATGGCTTATTCACTTTGGAGTTGAATCAGTAACAGTCTTCTTATGTAATCCATACCTCTCGCTGACCAATCTTTCCATATCAGAGAGTTGTTTAAATATCTGCTCTTCCTTTCCTCCTGCCATAACTCCTAGTTTTTTTAGCCAGCTCCCATACTTTTGCAGTTTCTTCTTCATTTGTTTTATTCTTGTCCTGTGCTTGGCTTTCAGATCCATTGCCCCAGGGGATTTTGAACTTACCGATATTACTCTTGACTGTATCCATCGTCCCGAGCCTCATTTTCTCTTGCGTCTTCGGCTTCTGATTAATAATATATGCTAAACCAAAGGGGTCAAGAGTAAGATCAGACAGTGATTCTATCGAGCACGTACCTGGGGGGTTTCACATTCGTCCCCTTCCAAGTCAGAAGATATCTCCGAGAAATTGAGCAATCTCTATGTGCAGTTTTGAACACCAGGATGATGTGCCTTGATAACAGTGATGTGAAACCTCATGTCCTCTTATATCTGCTACTTCCTCTAATCTTTTACATCCAATAGTGATACCTGGTGAGAGAGCCTTACTTGTTTAGTTGTGTCCATACTTTGGCTTAGCCTAAGGAGGTGAGTCCTTTCCTTCGATTTGAATACCATCAGCATAATGTTTAGGCAGGATCACACCATTCTCATCACCAGTCATGTTTTCTGTTTCCTCCAAATGTGTTACGCTATTATTCAACACGAGGTTTCGAATCTCTTCTTGCTCCTTCTCAGCAGCCTCCTGGTCATTAGCACCACCATTACTCCCAGCCTCCTTCCTCAACATTACTTGAGCATGCAATCCTTTCTTTATTTCTCCTCTCACAGTTAATATTTGGGCCCTTCCATATTGCATCTCGCTCAGGTCCAAAGTCTTTTCATCTAGTAGCAGGACTGTGCATGTCCTTGAAGCAATTTCTTCAAAGAACTTTTTACACCAACAGTGCAACGGAGTGCCTTTAATCCGAATCCAGGCAGTTCGTACTAATTTCCCTTCTATTACCTTCCACGGACGGAGGTTGTGCACACATAGACTCTCATGTATCCTGGTGTCCTGCATCATTCTCATCCTGTCCTCATAGGTTTTCAGCTTAATCAAAACCTCGCCTCCTTCAATTCTTACTATCTCTCCACCGTAGCCATTTCCTGCCAATTGCATATTCATGGTATGGATATCCAACATAGGTGAGGGACGAGCAACCAGACAATAATCCAACATAGCCGGCATTTGATTCACAATTGTCGAAAATTGTTTCGGGGTAACCAGTTTTTACCCTATTGCCAAGCTAGCAGAGATACGACAAGTTCCAACTCTAGCACCATTAAGTTTAGCTATGATAGCATAGATATAAACCGATTTACAAATCTTATAATGCCAAATCTGTGAGAACATGAACATCACGCCAACGGGAAATTTGTGAAGTGTACCAATTTGTTCAGTGTACTGTGATAACGACTTCCTCCTCTGCCCATTGTTCTCATGTCCCTTAGTTTGCTTGCCTTTATTTCTACGATTGACCACCATCCGCCAATCTTGTTTATCAGAGGCGTGATTGACTTGTTCTTGTTCTTCCCTGGCCTGAGAAGCATCACCCGACTCCAGAATATCATCTTTCTCAATAACATCAGTAATGGCAGTCAGATCGGCCATCAAAGAATTTCAATCTCAAGTATGAAAGATCCGTTAACGGTGAAAAATGGCCATTAATGGGAAGAAAGTGAACGTTATCGAGTTGGAATAGCTAGAATTTATAATCATATCTTATTAGTGTGAATGTTGAAATTCTTCAACGAATTGCAACATCTTAAATGCGCATTTTCGAGACTCGTATGGGCGGGTTTAGTAGCATTTCGGATGTAACATCGAATCTAAGTATTTCAACTAGTGAGCTTGGTACCTTCTAACGTGGAGGTCCTGGATTTGATACCATTGCCTATAAAAAAAGCATTTCTCATGCAATATCTCCACATGGGGAAGGATTTTTTTTTGGTAGGTCAATGATTCCATTAATGAAAAGAAGGTACAATTACAAACTAGACTGTATGTACATATGAAAAACTAACTAACTAACTATCCAAGATGAGCTATCATAATGAAAAAAGAGGAGACGGTTGTTGTAGCCAATCATTCAGTGTATATACAGCAGGCTGCAGGTTCTTTGCAAGGATCCAGTACCAGACTTGTATTTTGACTAGCTGGATGACATTCAGTTCGCCCTCCTCGTCAAACCGGACACAGTTGCGTTCTTTCCAAATGTGCCAAGCTGCTGCTTGCCATGTAGCTTGTCTGATTTTCCTCCAAGTTCTGCCTTTGAATTGATGGACAAAAGCTGCGTAGTGGGAGGGAAATTGATCCTGGGACTCAATGGCAATGCCATCCAATGTGCTATGTCCTGCCATATTTCTCTAGCATGCGAGCAGGAGCAAAAAAGGTGATCAGCTATCTCTTCTGCCAAGCCACACCACACGCATCTTCCAACTGCTGCTTGTATTTGTAAGCCTCTTGCACATAGCTTATCTATTGTCGCTACTCTACCTTGCAGCAGTCACCATGTGAATACCTGGATCCGATAGGGAGCCAAATTTCCCCACGCTGCAGTTACATTTGATCTTGTCCCAACTGTGTTCGGCACTATTGTTGCAAATAATATATGATAAGATAAAGGAACATAATATTTGCCAGAGTTATCTCCTTTCCAGATCCATAGGTCCTACTCATTTGTAAGTGCTGGTGCGGATGAATCAACTAGCTGTGTTAGCTGATCAAGTTGTCTTCTTCCCAAGAATGGAGAGGCCGACGGAAAGTGAGCATGCTGGAGATTTCAATATCCACTCCTGTGATGATCTGCTACACGGTAAAGTCTTTTTGAGTAGATAATCTGAATAACTCACTAAAGCGTGTGGCTAATGTGCCTTCTATTGCCCAGTTGGTTCTCCGGAAGAGGGCCTTCCTTCCTGACTGAAGCTGGAAAGAAATGTTGTCATTGAACCAGCTTTCCTGGGCCACTTCTTCCCAGATATCACACCTGACTCTCGAGGTGTTATCCGGCAATGTAAGAAGATGTACTTCAGCCATTCTATCGCGTGGTTGAAAATATTTGGAACAGATCACTGAGCTCCCAAGATTGTTCTTGTCCTCTTTAAGTCTCCATAGCCATTTCCCTAGAAGTGCAATGTTTATCTGCCGGATGTCCTTGATCCCCACCCCACCAGATGCTTTGTCCAAGCATAAGTGTAGCCATTTAATCCAATGCATTTGTCTTTGAGCTGCTAGTTTATTTTGCCACAGTAAATGGGAGAAGATGGAGGTTATCTGCTTTGCCACCTGCGAAGGCATCAGGAAGATTGAAAGATAGAAAACTGTTATATTGGCTAAGGTTGATTTCAAAAGAGTTATTCGGACAGCAAAGGATAAAAATTTGTTCTCTTAGCAAAATAGCTTCCTGCTCAGTTGGTCAGTTAGAGCTTTCCATGTCTGCGTTCTCGCTGGATTTGCTCCCACTGGCAACCCGAGATAAATGAACGGAAGTTCATCCTTCTGGCAGCGCATAGTTCCTACAAAAGAAGTAAGACTGGAGGGGGGAGTTTTAATCCATATAGTTTACTTTTCAAAAAGTTTATTGACAATCCAGACATGATCTCAAATGTGTGAAGAATACTTTTCATTGCTCTAATATTTCCCTCAGCTCCTTCAGCAAGGAGGAGGGTATCGTCGGCATACTGCAAGTGTGAGACCATAATCTGACCAACTGTGGCACCTTTTAGCACATTCAAGTTTACTGCCTGTGTTATCAGAAGGTGTTAGCCTTCGGCTATAATTGCAAAAAGTAGAGGACTGAGAGGATCTCCCGGTCATAAGCCTCTTTTCAGGCTGAATTCTCCCGAGCTTGATCCATTAATAAGTACAACAGCCCTGGCTGTTGAGATACATTATTGGATCCACATGCACCATGTATCAGAAAAACCAAGCTTTCACAGCATTAGGTCAATGAAAGACCAGCTAATCGTGTCAAAGGCCTTGGTGAAATCAACTTTAAACATGATAAGGGGTTTTCTGTTTCGCTTGTAGGAGTGAACCACCTCATTTGCTACAAGGACACCATCCAGGATTTGACGACCTTTCAGGAAACCTGTTTGATTTCTGGAGATAATTCTCACCAACACTGAGCTTAGTCTTGCAGCAAGGATTTTAGCCAAAATTTTGTAAGCACAGCCTATGAGAGAGATGGGCCTGTAGTGATCGAGAGCAGTAGGATTTGTGAGCTTTGGAACAAAGAAATCCATATTGAGTTCAGCCCCCCGCAATCTTGCCAGATTAGTGAAATTCTCTTATGAATGCACAAAAGCTTCCCTGAATTGCATTTCAATGTGTCTAGATGAAAAAGAAGTTAAAGTCATCTTTTCTTGCGGCTTTTTTGGGAGAACAACTCCATACTGCCTTCCTTATTTCCAAGTCACTGAATCAGCTGTAAGTCCATTGTTTTCTTCCAATGTGAGCGAGCGTTCTGATGGTATGTTCAGATCGAGGTGAATCTGCTCTTTTCGGTCATTGATTTTCCTGAAGTGATCTTTACAAAATTTTTAACAATAGCAACATCTCCACTCCATTCCCCATTTATCTCCATTCCTCTGATTGAGTTCCTCCAACGGTTAGCACAAAGTTTGGAGTGAAAGAACTTATAGTTCCTGTCTCCATCCTTTATCCAAGAAACTTTAGATTTTTGTAGAGTTAGTTGTTCCCTATCAGCCATGGCCTTGTGTAATTTCAGTCTATTTTTCTGTCTCTGAAGTTGTTCTGCAGATGATAATAATCCAATTTCTGCTTTCAGATCAAATCCGTTTGATTCGTGCTTCAGTTTTTACACTCTTCGGTAAACATTCCCATACTCGTTGGGGTTGCAATAATTCAGCTTCATCCTTAGGTTCCTAAGCTTTTGTTGCAGTACATAACCCTTCGAACCTGTACATTATAGGGAGCTCCATTCTGTGCAAACAATTTCAGCAATGCCCTCACAATTATTCCAACAATCTAGTGACTTTGTAGCTTTTGGGCCCCAATTTACATCCTCTCGTTCCAGAAGGATAAGACAGTGGTCAGAGAGTGAATGCTAAACAGTGTATTGGTATAAGTCTGGCCAATTTCGTATCCACTCCTCATTAAGTAGAAAGCGGTCAAGTCTGCTACTTGAGGTTCCTCTTCCAGCATAACATGTGAAGTTGCGTTGCTGCAGTGGGAGGTTCACTAGTTTAGCATCCAGAATAAAGGAGTTGAAGTCAATCATTTCACGGATGTTAGGTGAGTTCATGCTGATGTGTTCCTCAATGCCTCTTACTACATTGAAATCGCCAACAACGCATCAGCATTCTAATTGCTTTTGCAAGATGTCCGCTGTAATTCTATTCTATAGGTCCTTTTTCATTGCTACTGTTGCAGGGGCATAGACATTTGAGATATAAATCAGTGTTTGAGTTTCACCCCAGGTGCCATAGACTCTGAGAAATCCATCCTCCGAGCATGACTCAATTATTCTGAATTGATCTTCTTTCCATATGCAGAGCAAACCACCAGCATTGCCAACAGAATTCTGGGAGAGCCACCCAAAAGTATCCTGAGGCCAGATTCTGCGACATTGTCTAACTGTAAGGTTCTCACACTTTGTTTCCTTAATGCAGACAAAATCTGCTTGTGCCGAGATAATTATTTTCTTTAATTCTGATTTTTTCATAGGCGTATTCAGTCCTCGCGTGTTGTAGCTCAGAATATGCATTTAAACTAAGGGATGTATTACTGGATCTGAGGCTTGATTTGCTAACTCCTTGAATTTTGCTACTGCCGCAACATCTAAATTAGCATATGCCTGTATGATGTCTTCTGCTGCTACCTCATAGGAGACTCCCAGTAGCTTTGCTGTTTTCCACATATCCATAGATTCTGTATCTTCACTGAGGGATATACGATCAGGAGAATTCATTGGCATAGCTTGCCCCAGTTCTATATTACTTGGACCCTCATAATTGATAGCATATTGTGAGTTCAGGTGGGGGATAGAGGAATCTGGCACTGGATTGCTGCTGTTGGGGTCAGTTTGTATCCCTGATCATAATGTGTTGATGTCCAGACCCTTGGTGATTTTGGATAGAGTTTTCGGAGTTTGATCCAACAGAAATTGCAAGCCAAAGGGGTAACTTCCATTTTGTGGTGTGCCAGGTGTGTTCTGGTGGCCAACACCAGTTGAGGTGCCCTTGCAAGGTGTAACTGAGTCTGTAAAGTCCAGAGTTCTACTTATGTTGTTTTTCTGGCGAGCAACTCTCAGATTCTGGTGCTGTAGAGTAAGAAGAGCTGTAAATCCGCCTACCTGCTGAACTCCAAGAACCTTTTGCTTAGCTGTGGATGATAATTCCTTACTTTTCCATGCCCTTTTCCCAAGGTCTGATCTTGTAGTGATTAAACTAAGTCCGCGATCAATCTCCTTTCTAGCTGCCATTTCAGTTATACTCCGCTCAAACAGCTCTACTCCAGGAGTATCAGAAGTCAGTTTATTTGTTGCCAGTTTGTTTCCTTCTGAGGTTATTTCAACTAATGCAGAACTATTGTCAGTGTGCATCTGTTCCCTGTATTCTTTTATAGCGTTGCCTTCCGTTCCAAACCGTTTTCAATGGCCAGTTGAGCTGGAGTTGCTGTGACTAGTCTGTCTGATGATTTCATACAGGGTTTAGTTATTTCCTGTGTCAGATGGATGGCTTCCGCAGGATGGGTTGCTGGTTGTTTATCCAGGGAAGTAGTTCCTATTGCATTTTTCTTGTTTTCAATTTTTTCAGTAGCTAATCTAGCTGCCACCGGTACCTTGTCTCTCAATATCAGCTTTACCGTGGACCTTGGCTCTAATTGTTTAGATGTTGACGCTATGGCAGGCCAGGATTCATTTAGAACCATTCCAGGGATCTTGGGACCTTGGGGCTGTAAGTTTGATTTCTGATTTTTGAGACTAAGCACCGTAGCCTCTTCCTCTGTCATCCATAAATCAAAGGATTCATCTCCCGAATTTATGCGGAGTTTCTTGCGGACAGGATAGTTAGAGCTAGTTAGAACCTGCACTCGCCCACACAGCATCTCTGTCCTTTCCGTTGTTCTTTTGTCAATCTGTAGGATCTCTCCCACTTTAGTTGCAGCATCAGTGAACAAATGATCAGTTCAGCAATCCAAGGGTGTACCCGTAATACGCAACCACACTGGTCTTACTAATTTACCCTTTATCACTTTCCACGGGCGTAAATTGCAAACAGAGAGTAGTTGCTGAGTTTGATAGTCATTAATGAGTTTTAACTTCATTTCTTCAGAAGCCATTTTGAAAAGGACCTCACCTCCTTCCAGGCGTACCACAGCACTGTCAGCATAACTTTGCTGCACAAGAATTCGTTGCATAGAACCTAGGTCCAGTATGGGAACAGGCAGCCCAACCAAACAATTTTCCAGCCACTTCTGGCTTTCAGGGGGTGGTGTATACTCCAGAGTCTTAACTTCTTCCTCAGTTTGCGGTCTGTTGACATAAGCCTATTGCTGTTTCCTGTGCAATTGACTTCTGGGAGGTAATGGGTCCTCTCCTGACCTTGCCAGGTTAAGTTCCAGTGACATAGTTCCAACCCTGCACCCTTTCAGAGCCTGCAACACCAGAGAAATATCAATGTTTTTGTCAAATCTAATAAAACCGTAATGCTTACCTTTAATTTCCAGGCGTGCTGGTGCATAGACATCCCGGACCTGACCGTGTTCGTTGAAGAAGCTCCACATCTCCTTCTCTGTCCAGCTAGGGGGGAAATTAGTAATGAAGAAGGAGATAGAGTTAGTACGCAGTTTTTCAATGAAATTGGGCATCTTCTTTTTCTGCGTTGGCCTCATAACCAGTGGGATCTGGTTGCACGCTTTCGCACCCAATTTTTTCTGACGACTTTCTACTGGAATCCAGGGCATTTCTGGGTCCTGAAGGTCAGCATCTTCCAATTGGGCTTTAGGTTGTGGTTCAGGCATAGTGGTTGCAGCTAATTCACTTATTTTCCTTTTTCATTTTGTGGAGCTACAGATTTCTCAGGCGGGACGTGCGGCATTTCCGAAGAGCTTGCCATTTGCTGGCTCATCACTTACTGCAGCACCAGATTTCGCATAGAATTGGGACCAGATGCGAGATTCCGCCACTCAATACAACGAATCTTGGTTAAATCTCCGCCGCTCAATGCTCCCGACAATCAGTTGTAGAATTGGGCCCGGATACTCGCAATATCCGCCACTCAATACAATGGTGCTTTTGTTCGCAGAATTGGGACTCGAGTGTACAGTATTGTGCTTGGTCGAAGAATTTCCAAGGCTTCAGTGATGGTGGTGTGTCGATTTGCTCGAGTTTTGGCCAGAGGATGGCCGGAATTTGGTCAGATAGGGTTTTTTGGGTTTTGTGCCAGAGAGGTTTTAATTTTTGAAAACATCCCGCCAATCCAACGGGGAAGGATTGTTTGCCTAAGAATTTTTTTATAGAAAATAATATTGTTGCCAAAAATAAGGCTATTGAAAGTTATATTGTCACTTCTAATTTCGGAGAGTATAACAAAGATGATTGCAATATTGAGGCTTTGTTTGATGTGGATAAAGAAGAATTAGCTCTCACATCGACAACACTAGAACAAATTGATTATAAGAATGAATGGATCATAGATTCGGGTGCTCAAATCATATGACAGGCAATAAAACAAAAATTGCAAAATCTACCAAAGTACATACACAAGTGATAGTCAATGACTCAAGGTTACCAATAGCTCACTAACAATGCTATAGTTATGCCTTGTTATTATACTAACCAGATGTCACTTCAAGATGTTTAACAAGTCACATACATGAAGAAATTTTACTATCTATTACTCAGCCGACATCATTAGGCAATTATGTTTTGTTTGATCCCGGAGGGGGGATGATTGGAAATCAGTTTATATGATATCATCATAATCTGCATATATTGACAGGACAAGGAAAAATGAGGCAACCAATTTATAGCACATGCAGTTAAGTCATGTTATCTACTCCAAGCTAAGTAGTGATGATGAAGAAATCAGTGTTGAATGATCTTCCTCAACTGGAAGTGAGATGGACACAGTTTGCGTCGGAAATCAATTTGGTAAAGCACACTGATTACCATTTGAGAAATCAAAGCTCTGTCCGGCCATTTTAGCCTCTGTAGCTGAAACGCAGAAGGCTTTTGCAATTCATTCCGCACAGCTACAGGCCCGACAGAACCGTGTCCCTCCTCCCAGAATGGTGCATCCAAGCCAAAGCTAAGTTTCTAACTCCACCACCCCATTGTTTATTTTACAGGTCGATGGTGCAGTATGTCGACACAATGGACGTGCAACATGTGGTGGGTTTCTTACGGTTTTGAATGGTTACAGTAAACCCGGATTCCTGGGACGCATAGGTGTATGCTCTAGTGTCACGGCAGAATTTTGGGCGGTACTGCACGGTCTCCTCTTCCTGAAGCAAGAACAATTGCGAAATGGAGTCATTGAGACAGATTGCAAGATGGTGTTGGGTGCAATACCAGGGAACTCGATAAATCTAGTCAATCAGGGGCTCATTCATCGAATTCACATGCTTCTCGATGAGACTTCAACAGCAATACGCTACTGCCCGCGTCAATGTCTGCCCGAAGCAGACGATTTGGCCAAATGGGGACTCGCACGTCCACGTATTGGGGTGCAATACTTTACAGAGGGTCAAGTCCAAGACACATCAGTGAGACCTGAAGCCCATGGGGCTGGCAGCCATACAACTAACCCCAGCTTCCTTCAGCCTGACTATGTTGAACTACTGCAAGAGAGGGATGACAGGGATTCTCCCAGTACCCACTTTCATCACTGTAGACCCCCATAAAGTTTCTACCTCGTATTTATTATAGTTTAAAGTAGCGCGTTAAGTGACTACTTAAGTATATACGCAGTTTTTGTTCATGTATTCGGCCTTTAAGGCTTCACTTGTATAAAAAAAAAAAAAAACAAAGCTTAAAGCAAAAGAAACATTAAAGTTAGTGCACTTTGATTCGATTGGCCCATTTAGAAAATAGTTAGTTGTAAGCAATACATGGTGTTGTTTGTTTATGAC
>JAOYMZ010090569.1:0-10827 GCA_025802335.1 Pinguicula primuliflora
GCAAGAGTTGGGAAGAGCATCTGGCACATCTCAGAGTTGTATTAGAAGTGTTGAGGAGGAACAGATTGTTTGCTAAGTCTTCGAAATCTTGGTAGGGACTCGGTTGAGTATCTGGAACACAGTGTTTGGACAGGGGGTTGCTACTGAGGATTCCAAGGTCAGGGCGGTTGTAGAGTGGCCTCAGCCAATCAATTTGAAGTCATTAAGAGGAAATTTATCACGGATTATGGGACTATCAGTAGACCACTTATGCAGCTGCTAAAGAAGGATGGATTCCACTGGAATGAGGAAGCTGAGAGGGCTTTTGAGGAACTTAAAGGGGCTTTATGTCGAGCTCATGTGTTAGCTTTACCTAACTTTGAGCAGGACTTTGTTGTGAAAACGGATGCAAGTGAGTTGGGTATTGGTGCAGTTTTGTCACAGAATGACAGGCCAATTGCTTATTTCAGTAAAGCATTAGGGCCACGGCAGCAGAATATGTCCATTTACGAAAAGGAGCTATTGGCAGTTGTCTTAGCAGTCAAGAAGTGGAACCGTTACTTAAAAGGGGCAAAATTCATCATTAAGACTGATCAGCAGGCTCTAAAATACTTATTAGATCAAAGATTGAATACTCTCCTACAGCAAAAGTTGGCAGCTAAGTTACTGGGCTATGATTATGTTGTGCAGTACCGCAAAGGTAAGGAAAATAAGGCTGCAGATGCTCTCTCAAGATATGGTCCTGAGATAGTTCTGTCTTGTCATTCAGTGTCAGTGAGTGAGCCAAAGTGGGTTGAGGAAGTAGTAAGGAGTTATGAAGGGGATTAACTCTGGACAAGGATTATTCAGGCTAAGTCCTTAAATTCAGCAGAATATCCAGAGTACCAGTTGCAGCAGGGAATTCTGAAAAGAGGCAGGAGGATATGTATTGGCAAAGATGATGAGTTAAGAGAAAAGTTGTTATATATGTTTCATGATTCCAGTGTTGGAGGTCACTCAGGTATTCAGGCTACCTACCCTAAGATCAGACCTTATTTCTACTGGACAGGTATGAAAAAAGATGTGGAGAACTGGATTAATAACTGTCATACCTGTAAGTGTGGCAGGCCAGATACAACCGTTAATGCAGGACTTCTACAGCCCCTAGCAGTACCACCCTATCCGTGGTGTAGCATAAGTATGGATTTCATCGAAGGCCTGCCCAAATCAGACGCTAAGTCCTTAGTATTGGTGATAGTGGACAGATTTACGAAGTATGCTCACTTCTTACCATTGTCTCGTCCATATGAAGCTGATACAGTAGCTCAGCTCTTCATGGACAATATCTACAAACTGCATGGTCTGCCGACTGAAATCATATCAGACAGGGATAAAATTTTCACCAGTCAGCTATGGAAGGAGCTTATGAGTTCAGCTGGGGTTAAATTAGCGATGAGCTCATCTTATCACCCCCAAATGGATGGGAAAACGGAGAGGGTGAATCAATGTTTGGAGACGTACCTGAGATGTATGTGTTCTGATAAACCGCGATTGTGGAGTAAGTGGTTGGCTTCAGCTGAATTCTGGTATACCACCACGTTCCATACTAGTGCAGGGATGTCTCCTTTTCAGGCCTTGTATGGATATGAACCTCAACATGTGCCTTTACCAGCTGTTCCTGATATACAAAATGCTTCTGTCCAGGAATTCCATGAACAGAGGGTGCAGATTCAGAGGTTGCTGAAACAAAATTTGGATGTAGCTCGCGAAAGGATGAAGATTAATGCTGATAAGAAACGGGTGGAGCGTGAGTACCAGGTTGGTGATAAAGTTTTTCTCAAACTACTTCCTTATCGACAAAATTCTGCATAGTTCAGGAAGAACATGAAGCTTTCTCCCAGATTTTATGGGCCCTATACAATTCTGGAAAAGATTGGAACGGTGGCTTACAGATTGGACTTACCAGAGGGATCAAAAATTCATCCAATTTTTCATGTCTCACTGCTGAAGGAGAATCTGAAAGGCAGTAACAAATATTCGAATCATCTACCAGAAATGGGGACTGACGGGGAGTTCAATATTAAACCTCAGAGCATCATTGATTCTCGGGTGGTACCTGTGCGTAGAGGTCCCCAGAAACAATTGCTGGTGATTTGGGATGGGTCGACTGCCGATCAAGCCACCTGGGAAGATGAGGATTGGTTGAGAGCCAACTTTTCGAATCTTCATCCTTGGAGACAAGGATCTCAAAATGGGGGAGATAATGTTATATCCGGAAGATTTCAGATACCCGTTTGGGGCAGCACCGGCCGGAGATCAAGGAGGAGGGCCAGAAAACAGCAAAGTCGAAGGGATCACCTGAGGAGTTCCGGAGCTGATTAGAGATGAAGACTCCTATTTTTGTATTTTGATTGTAATTTAAAGAGTCGTATTTTGTGTAGAAAAGTCGCACAAGTTTTTGTAAGGTGTTGTATAAATATGTTAAACAATGTATGGAACGGACGTTCTGGAAAGTTACATCTCATTTCTCCCTTACACCCTTTTCCCCCCCTTTCTGTCTTTACTTTCTATCTCGAAACTTCATCTGACTTCTCCCATTTCTTCTTCCTTCCCCAGATTTTTGTCAGTTCTCCATTCAAGGTTACTACAGTCTCCTCCTCCGTAAGTGGATTGGATATCTTGTGAACAACCTCCGTAATGCCATATGAGCTTTTGCGAGGTGGAACCCAATAAGAGCCTCCGGGTACCAAAGGCAGCCAAGTTGGCTCAGAATTCTTCACAATTATGTCGTGATGACTGCCTCGATCTTCTCCACCATTCTAGCCTTTGAATCCGACATCGTCGTCTCGATAGACGAGCTACCTTCAGGCACCGCAAAGAGGCAATGTACGCCTCCACGACTGAAGGCGGCGGATGATATGAAGGAGCGAGAAGAGAGGCAGACGGGGATCTGATTCGGGTTTGATTCAAATGATGAATCATGTTTAGGGTTAGCTTCTGAGCTGAAAGACAACGGATAGATAATTATTTATAAAGGAAATATATATATATATATAGGATAAAATTTTTGGTCTGAGAGAAATGACAGGTGTAAAATTTTATTTTGTTATATAAATAATAGATAGGAGAATTTCGAATACAGAATCTTACAACCATATTAATCATAATAAGTTCATAATTGTAATCTTGGTCATCTAAGTATTGTGAATTAATAGTCACGATTATAATTATGTACCTAATATTAATCTGGTTGTAAGATTCTAGACTATAAAATTTCTCATGCTATAGAACCAAAATTTTTGGAACCCTAAAATTCTGATATTGTTAAAAAATTAATTAAATATTCATTAATTAATATTAATTAGTACTTTATTAATTATTTAATTATTAATTAATTTTTAATAATTTTTGAATGTTTAGTGTTTAAAATTAATAAGATTTATATTAATTTTAATTAACTAAATTTTAAACCCTAAATCCTAAATTCTAATAAATTCTAAATATTAAACCATATTAAAAATAAGAATTAATATTACGGCGGTAATAAAATTAAAATCCTAAAACCAAACCTTAAACTCTAAATCCACGTCTGGCACGCCCTCCAAATAATTCGGCATAAAGGACAAAGTCAGAGGCAACATCATAAAATTCGATTGTGTCGGCCACTCAGTAAAGTTTAGAGACAGAAGCAGCAAAGTTGGGTGATGAGCTCAAAAATACAGTGGTAATTCCGACTATTTAGTGGTATCGATGTTATCGAAATTGAAAATATCGAGTCATGCCCGATCATGGTGTTCAACGGTTATAAAGTTAAAGGCGACACTCGTCGCGACAAGGTCGTCGAGTGTGGCGTTAAGGGTGGCATTGGATGCACTCGTTAGGTGTATTTTTGGCAATGTAGCATAGGGTGACGAGGTGTGCGACTTCGGAGATAAAGGTGGTTGCAAAGATGATGATGGCACGGAAGTCGATAAATGAGACAGCAATATCGAAAACGATCATGACAAGAGCGGTAACTGAATCGACTAAGGTTGTGACGATGACATTCATTATTTTAACTTTGAATGTTAGGAAGGGAGGTAGTAAAAACATTTCGTGTTATAAACAATTGTTAAACAAACCCTAATTCACAAAGAAAGAGTTTTTTCCCGTTCGAGATGATAAAGTGAAAAGTCTTATGACTGTTGACTTAATTGTAAGGTATTAAGACGGTTTAAGTTATTTTATTTTCTTTCTTCCTTTTAATGTATTTTAATTTTTAAATAAATGAACAATAAAAATAAATCAAACAGAAAATATAAGATTACTTTTTGAAATATAATTTTGACGGAGGTCATTCATCCAATTTATCTCTTTACACAAGAATTTTAAAAGTAATCTTATATTTTGACAATAGACGCAAGAAATCATATGTGCACGGAAAAAAAAATCGTGCCTCATATCATTTTTGGAATAAATGTTTAACTAGTCACTCCTTCGATCACAACAATATTTTGTTTAACCACGCAATTTTGAGCTATTGACGTCAACAATATTATATAGAACCTTGATGGACCAAAGAAGTTTTGATCTATAGTGTATAAGCTTTATATTGGTAGTTTAAATTCCAGTATAAGCAGGGGCGGATCCATGAATCTCGTATTGGGGGTGCTCAACCAATCTTTATGGCAACGCCACCATCTCCAACACTTATGTAATAGCAATAAAGAAGTTATGTATACCCCAATGAGCCACTCTCTATCAGGGGCGAATCTAATATGAGACCCGAAAATTTTGTAAGATGCTAATTATACCTCATTAATAAATCCATGATGTGTTAAAAATTGTTCTCATTATGAGATTTAATAATTATGTTAAATAACATGATACAAATATCACTCTCCGAAAATTTTTATGCATTCAGCATGTCACATGATACAATTTAATATGTAATTGAAAAGAAATAGTTGTATAAATTATTTATAATATGAATACATAAAATATTAAAAACAACAAATAAAAAAAAGATAAATGGGGCGAAAAAAAATCTGCTAACGTCTTCGAAATCATAATGTCTAAATTTTTAGAGAACCAATTATAAAATCCTGTTCAACTGAAGAAATTTTGGTACATTTGCTTGGAGTTGTTAATAATCATGATAATGTTTGACCAATTTTGATACAGTTGCTTGGAGTATTATTGATAGTGCTTGTATTTTTTTTTCAAATAATATAATTATTAAATGAGCAATGAACATAAATTTAAACTTATTTTTTTGTGTTATAGATATAAAATATATTAATACATATTATATTATATAAAAATGAAATTAATGATATCAAATAAAGAATAAATCATAAATATAAAATATATATAATGTAAAAAAATGAGATAATGATTATGTTACCTCTAAAACAAATGTATAAATTTTTTGTATATAATAATTCTATAAAATATATAAAATAATTTGTATAAATTTTACTCCGCATCATTGCAATCTCTCTACAAAATTTAAAATATAAATTATATTTATTTGTCTATAATAATTGACACGAAAATGGATAACTTTTGTCTTTATTCGAAGACTTTTTCAACTATCCATTCATCTTCTTCCTTACATTCTTTCTTTCTTTTCCCCCAACTTTTTCCCCCCAAATTTTCTCTCCTTACAACAACTTTTGGATAACTATGGCATATAAAGGATTTTTTTTGTAATTGGACTATGGGTGCCCAGGCCCCCACGGGCACTGGGCAGGATCCGCCTCTTTGTATAAGCAATGATAACAACCTAAAATTGTGTTCTTTAAACCAATTTTTATATATGAGAGTGATCACGCATATATCATTACTAGAAAATTGCTCTTGGCTTAAGGCCTTGGGGTGAAAAGGAGAAAATGTAGAGTTGATAATCATGTTTTGTAAGGAGCAGCATATCCATGATGCAATTTACTGACTCGATTTTTGGTTCGTCTGAATCCTGATAAGACAAAACAACTTTCATATGTTTTTGCAAAGCTAGAACCTCAGTCATATTTGTTGTCATAATCAGTAAAAGCAACAACGGAATGCCTGAACACGAAGTAGCAAAGATACAAGGATGCAAACACGTGCAGTGTCTTAGAAACCGCTTTGTTGACAAAATTAAACTGAGCAAATGATACAACTACTCCTACACCCGTCCCAAACATAGTATGCCGAAGAAGACAGCGTGGCTAAAAGAATGATCCAGCTAAGGACGAGATGGTTGCAACGGCTCTTTTCCTTTCTTCTGCATTTGTGACCGTTAGAATATTTTGGAAGACTCTTAGTATAAAAGGATGCAAGTTGTAAACAAGAAGGATATCTCTCTCTCTCATTTTGTACTGTCTGGTTTTATAAGAAAGGAGCATGTCCTCGTGAGTTATCTGATACAAGTCTAGATCTTTACAATTACACTCATCACACAACACGGCTCCAACTCCGGCAGCTCCGGAATCCTCTGCCTCCGACGTCTACCGCGGCCCCGTAACTCGATCACGATCCCAGGTTCGTATCAAGTTATACATATGATTATTTGGCTTTGCACCATAGAGGTAACAATTGAAGCAACCATGCCAGCAAAAAACAAATACCAAACTAACGTTTCATACATTAAGAGAAAATGGATGTTGCACCAAATTTATGGAGAAGAAAAAATGCATCAAAAACAAACATGAGTGAAGATATGTAAAGTTTCATATCAATATTAAAGTGTAACATAAGAAAGTAGCATATAGAACTGGAGGAGTAACAAAAACAGTAGCAAATTGGAAGACAAAATTACCTCTATAGAGAAGAGTAAGCGACGGTTTATTCGAACAGATAAGATCACAGCAAAAAAAAAATACCTGCAATTCTAGAGTCAAATGTCTTCACACCACCATTCTTCTTCTGGTAAAAAAATCTCTTTTCATTGAAGAAGCATTCTTTCATAATTTGTCACCAAAATCTGTAGAACCAAAAATCACATTGTCAAAACCAACAATATCTCAAGCGTAGATCATATTGAAGTCAAAAGTTCTTGCACGTAAAAATGTGGAAGAAGAGTGCCAAATTATGGATTCGGTAGTTACGGGTTAAAGAAGAACCTTGAGATTAAATGGGTGCATCAGAATTAACAGAGATGTCACTGTCAGTATTATTTGTTGTGGTAGGAAATATGGATTTGGTATTCGAGGGTTAAAGAAGAAGAAGGACATTGAATGCATCAAAAACTGTCAAATAATAGGAAAAAAATTGACCTGCAAGCAACATGCAGCCTTGAATTGCCAACGCCGTGGAAGATTTCTCCGTAAGAGAGTCAAGGCAAAGGCATGAGGAAGAGAAATTGGGAAGAAGTGCCCGTGAGGGATTCTGGAAAATAAAAATATTAGCTTTTAATTGAAGAAGCATTCTTTGTAACAAAATATGGTTTAAAGAAGGAATTTGAATGCATCAAAAACTGTCGAACAGTAGGAAAAAAATTTACCTGCAAGCAATGGACTACATGTAGCCTTGAATTCCCAAGGCCGCAGAAGATTCCCGAGAGAGTCAATGCACGAGGAAGAGATATTGGGAAAAACTGCCCAGGAGGGATTCTGGAAAATTAATAAGCTTTTCAAGCAAGAAGAATTAATAAAAATTTACTGATTATTTCCGTAGGCTTTTTCGATACAAAAGCAGATTTTATGGTTGTCACGTGCTTAAAAGTTACACTTGGTTCCCGATTGTTTGTTTTAGCAAGGCAACTTTAATTTTTTTTTTTCATGCATTGGATGCAAGCACAAAGCTTGCTAGTACAAAAAAGAGAATACAGATTAACAGTCACGGAGGATCAAAATCATATTTAGACCAAAGAAAATCGGTTCCTTGCAGAGACATTCTATTCTAATTGAGCTGGGAGGACTCCGCTACGCTACCATGAGGATGAGGTTTGACTATCATCCCCTCTACTGTAGGAGCATGGAAAAGCCGAACACCCCAATCAGTGAGGGAGAGGCTATATTTTGCATACCAGTTTGCCAAAGCATTCTCACTTCTAGGTTTATAAAGAAACTGCACTTGTGAAAAATGCCAGCAGAGAGAAGCAATCCGGCTACAAAACTGCGACATGCTATCCGAAAGGCATTGTTGCTTCACCAAATCTAATGCCATAATTGAATCTGTATAACAGACCACTTTGTACAATAACCGAAATATTTGCAGGTTAAATAGAAAAACAAATGAAAGAAACAGATGAGAGAAAACAGAGGCTTCGTTCTTCATCATGCTGCAATGGGTATGCTATGAATCTCCAGACTCTCGTTCCCCGTCTTGGAAGGTATAACCTTGGAATAGCCCTTTCGATATTCCAATTTCCAACAATCTTGGTTCCGAATTGGTTATTGTGAGTCTTGGTGATTGTGAACAATAAATTAATTATATCTTTGTAAAGCTTATATATGTAATAGATCAAGAGAATTGATCTTGTAGTCAGCTTTCATACAGGCAGCCATTTATTCTTATAGGCAACCCAAATCTTGGCCCTTTAATTTCAATCGGACGACCCTCAATGCTCATTTATTCATTCATTTTCAACACGACGATCACCGTCCTCATCAGAATTCTAGTTCCTATCGCGACGAAGCAATTCCAGTTCCGTCAAATTCCAATTCCTACCGCGAGAAGCCATCCTCATCAGAATTATTACAACTGAATGTTTACCATCAATTGCCGGATCTCCACCGTCGCGGGTCACTAATTGCTGGATCTTCACCGTCGCAGGTCACTAATTACAGATCCATCAATTGCCGGATCGACAATCGGAGGTAAGAAATTTAGTGGGCATAGTGGGTAAGAAAATTGATATAGCACACCATATTTGCGGATCCCCCCCCCCTCACATGCACAAACATGTTGGCAGGGGCGGACCTTTGTTGAACCCCGGGGGCACGTGCCCCCCCTTAAAATATAAAAAAAATCTTTATAAAACAATTAAATGAAACGGCATCCTGCCTTCCTATATCTCATACATATCTTCCCTTTTATTATTGAGGAGGCAAACTTGTTTTTGTTTTAATAAAATCCAATATTATAACATTGTTTTTAATAAAATTTTCACTTTTCTTACCATCTAAAATATCTAACGCATCCCTGATCATTTCTTGAAATGGAATTCATCATAATTATCAGTGTGTCGTGCACTTCCATTTGACATGTGACTTCATATAATTTCGATGTATTTTCATATAGTGTCATAATAATTATTTTATTTTTATTATATAATGATAAGAATAAGAATTAGCTGTTATATAATATAATGATAAGAATTAGTTATTATATAATTACATTTCTTAAGCAACAAATAATATCTAGTTATTATATAATGATAGAAAGAGTTATGTTCAGGTGTATTGTCTTATATGTACAGCCTGTGTACAGCCACAAACACAGCTGTCCACGTCATTCAAACATACACTAATCTTATGGCTAAGATTATGGTTGTACACATAAGACTGTACACCTGAGAATTTCACATGATAGGAATTAGTTATATATATTTTAGTTCCACAAAAATATACAACTACTCAACAGAGTAAAGATGATAAAAATAGTTGACACTTCAGGACTACCTAACTTCTTGAATCCTTCAATAATCAAAACCTTTTTGGATCAAAAAATAGAAAACAGTCCAATTGAATCCAATCTTGAAATTGCTCGCACCAATGGAATGTTTTTACATAAGTAGCTGAAAGTCTTATCTTTAATGTTTGTAGTACCGGCGACGAAAACTCTATAAATGATGACTTAACTCGAAAGGAAAAATATAATAAAATTATCGGTGGTGGAGTTGCTGGAGGATCGTGCCCCCCTTCAAAAATTCCTGAATCCGCCACTGCATGTTGATGTGTATGGGGACCACTATGCATGCACGTGAGAGGTGGTGGAATGTGGGTGCGCAATGTAGGTGCATTATATCCAACAATTGCCGGATCAATGTAGATTTAATAGAACTGAAGAGAAAAAAAACTAGGATACGGCTCTTCTATTTAAGGAGGATTTGGGAGTAGATGGGTTTACTTAAGGATTTTATTGGTAAGTTGGCTGGCAATTTAGTTTTGACCCAAGTAATCATTTAATTTATTTGATCAATTATTGTTCTTCCACCAAGCCTTTGATGTGGCCTAAAATACATAATATCAACATCATGGCCCAATTTCACACTTTTAATATAGTTCGGAATCCGAATTCCCGAACACAAAAATCTGATCTGTTCTGAATTGCTATTCGGAATATAAAACGGATTCCGAACCAATCAAACAAATAAAAAACAATTTCAAATTGCGATTTCAAAATTCAGAAAATTAAGAATACGAGATTTTGAAAAATTGGTATCCGAATGGATAACTCTAGTCCAAAATCATATTAGCAAGAGAATTCTTAATTCGGAATTAAATAGACACCCAAAATATTTGTTTCCCGTAGCAAACTCCTATAGGCTATAGGGTCTAAACATCTCGGCAGCCTACGACGTCGCTTCTATCCGGCAAATTTTTTCTTAAGCCACAAGGTCAAGCTAGATTTTTGAATTTGCCACGGCCCGTTCTTGGCAAGAACGGGCGTACTGCCCGGGCTTCCGAAAAACGAGATCTGTAAATCCCAATCTTCCGAAGCCCGAGAGTCATTAAGAATGATTAACACATCCCGCTCTTCTCAAGAGCGGGACTGGGCATGCTGAAGAACAGCAACAATTCTTACTTGGACTAGACAGGAATGGAGTAGCGAGAGCTAGTATTATGCAGTGGGAAACTTGGTGTCAAAACCGAGACATACATAACCTATGCTATTTGCATTATTTTTGCCAACTTCAATTTCAAATGAATCAGTTTTAAGGGAAATAATTTTGCACCTGAA
>JAOYMZ010090580.1:0-10826 GCA_025802335.1 Pinguicula primuliflora
GCCAGGAGGAACTTTGTAGGAGCACCAAGGTTTGAGCTCCATCATTCTGTTTAGGTTCCTGCTTAGTACTTCTGAAGCAATTATGAATAGAAGAGTGGAGAGGTGGTCGCCTTGTCTTAGTCCTCTTGATGATTAGAAAAAACCATGTATTGAGCCATTGGTGAGGATAGAAAAAGAACAATTTGATATTGATCTCCAAATCATATCTATGAAGCATTCAGAAAAAGCAAATGCTCTCAAGACTGATGTGAGAAAGTACCAAGAGATACGGTCAAAGGCTTTGGCCATATCTAGTTTAATTGCTACATTAAAACCTTCATGTTTTTTTATCCAGAAAGTATAATATTTCTTGAGCAAGTAGCACGTTATCAGCAATTTGTCTTCCTTTGACAAATCCACTTTGTTAGGGTAAGATGATGCTTGGTAAGATTTTGGATAGTCTTTTGGCTAGGATTTTAGTTATGATCTTTCCAGTGAAGGAATATAAGCTAATAGGCCTAAGATCTGAGCATTTTGTGAGGTTGTTTATTTTAGGGATGAGAAAGATTAGGGTGCTAGTTATGCTTTTTGTGAGTTCAGCACTAACAAAAAATTCTTGGATTAGTTTATAAAGGTCCTGTGAAATGATTTCCCAGTAGGATTGGAAGAAAGTCCCTATAAAGTCATCTGGGCCAAGTGCACTTTCTTTGTTAAGTTCAAAAACACTGTCTTTGATCTCTGGAAGTTCTGGCCAGTCAGATAGGGATTGATTCGTTTCTGGGCTGATCAATTTTGGGATAACTGAAAGCAGTTCTGAGGATTGAGAAATATGTTCAGCTGTTAGTAGAGAGGAGAAATGATTTTCGAGCAGCAGAGGGATTTCATTTGGAGGTATTGTTCTGCCAGCTTCATCTTTTAGAGTTATTTTAGTGTTCTTTATTCGGTTTACTTGCACCGTTTTGTGAAAGTATTTAGTATTTTTGTCTTCTGCTTTGAGCCATTTGACTCTTGACTTCTCTTTCCACTAGATTTCTTGAGCAAACAGTTGTTTAGTGTATAGAGCTTGAGCTTTATTAAGGTTAGCTTTGTCCTCACCAGAGGAGGAATTTTCATATGTTGATTCTAATTGTAGTATTTTGTCTTCAGTTTCTTTGATGTTTTGGAAAATGTTTCCATATGTGGATCTATTCCAGGATTTGAGTTCCTGTTTTAAACGTTTTAGTTTGTGCTGAAAAGTGTTCATTGCTGAGGAGTCTTGTAGGGGTTCATTCTATGATTTTTCCACTAATTGGAGAAAGGTTGGTGGTTGATCCAAAACTGGTGAAATTAAAAACGTGCGTGAGAAGGTTTGTGATTGGGATAGGCTTGGACCAGTAGGGGGGAGTGGTCTGATGGCCCTCGGTGTAAGTGTGTGACTTGGATCAAAGGACCAGAATCTAGCCAATTTTAAGAGATAAGAACCCTGTCTAGGCATTTTAATATCCGAGTTCTAATTCCTTGATTATTGCATTCATTCCTCGAATGCACAAATATGAGTCTTTATTTTTTCCTCCAAATTCGTAATACACGAATATAACGCCCGACGGGTATCATGTATTTTTTTGGATTCGTATAGTAAAATTTGTACCCGAAAATATTCGGGTAAAGGTTCGAGCATAGAGCTAAAATTTCGAATCAGAATGTGTGAAATCAAACATCTTAATAAAATAAATAAATAATACTTTCAATTTTATGTATGGAGTACTCACAACTCAAAATTCTAATAAAAATGAGAAAAGATATATTACAAATTAAAAAACCTGAAAAAATTAATATATATTATAAATATAAAAATATTATTTATAATTATATTTCGGGTATCTGTTCGATATATGAAACCGAAATTTATAATTTCTTATAACTATTTCAACGATTTACTAAAAGATGGATAAATTAGTAATTTTAACAATAAATTTAAATTTCAACGCAACCAAATCCCTCATGTGGATGTCACCAAATGTCCAACCTAGCATAGCTTCGGAGATTGAATAAGTCTTGGGGTGACTCGAGTATTTGACCTCGAGATATACCTTAGAGTTTCCTTGTTGCATGGTCGGGTTAGCAAGCACACCCATAAGTCTATTTTACTTAAGATGTGGGATATGGTACATTTTTGGAAATCCCGCAAGGTCTCTATGGCGGGTCATTTAACGTTATGCAAGTCAGTTTTTTGTGCTCTTCCTACATATCACATGCAAACCACGGCCATTCCTATCTCGGTATGCAATATCCTTGACAAGAAGGTGTGTGACTTCTTATGGGGAAGCGAGGAGGGCCGAAGAAAGCAACATCTACTCTCTTGGCAGGTCCTGTGTCGAAGAAAGGTCCATGGAGGTCTTGGTTTATGTCGTTCAAGAGATGTTAATCAAGCCTTCATGCTCAAGGTTGCATGGCAATTCATCACGGGCGAGAGCAAATTTTGGAAGGAGATTTTTCGGGCTAAATATCTTATTCCTTGTGTCTCCACTCAACAAACATTGAATGTGTCGGCGGGATCACATTTATGGAGGAATGTGTCCAAATTATTTGGTTTGATTGATACTTGCTCATGTTGGGCGATTGGTAACGGGCATCATGTATCCTTTTGGACCGACGATTGTTTCCATTTTATGTGCCCCTTTTATCTTCAGCCATAACCCCAATGCCCCCCAACCCCCATTTAACGTCCATCAAGGTTTCCTATTTTTGTCTTAGCTCAGGTGGATGGGATGTTGACCAGTTGGCTATATGGCTTCCTGAGGTTTTGGTAAATCAAATCATAGCGATATCACCGCCCAGCAGTGAGGGATGGGAGGACGTACCAACATTTTCAAATAAAGGACTCTTCAGTTGCAAATAAGCTTTGGAATATGTTCTCGTTGTAACCTCGGACCCGAATGAAGCAACTTGGAAATGAATTTGCGTGCTACATGCTCCTGAATCTGTTAAAATTTTCTTGTGGAAGGCCATGCACAACTATTTATGGACAAATAGCCGACGCTTTGAACGAAAGATCACCACATCTTCGGTTTGTCACTTCTGTCTCAGTATCGAAACCTTATTGCATGCTCTTCGTGGCTGTCCACGTAGCAGGTGCATTTGGAGATTCGTGAAGCCGCATCTTTCCGCCATCTTCTATCAAGGTAAAGACTACAAGGAGTGGCTCGCCATACATGTATCCTGGCCATCCTCGGGAATAGATTTGGCCGGGCTATTTGCTATTACTTGTTGGAAAATCTGGCTGTCCCACAACGAGGAAATATTTGAAGACAAATTCAAGACCGAGGGAGGGATCGCCATATCCATTCAAGCATATTTTGATGCTTTACAATAGGCTGCTTCTGTTGGCGTGAAACACACGGACCATGGCATTTTTCAACCTCAACATGCTGTCATGCCACCCCTTGATCGAAGTGCAAATGATTATGTATTTCATGTTGATGCAGCGTACTGTAGTGGAGGATTTTTGCGTGACCATAGTCTGCAGCGGATCATTGGTTTCACGACATGGTTGGGAGTGTGCCCTGTCATTACAGTTGAACTTTGGACTTTGTTGCATAGCTTGCAAACACTGCACAATCTTGGGTTACATCGAGTTTTAGTCTACACCGATAGTGTAACTGTGGCCAAGCTTGTCTCAGGGAGGGTGAAAGATGTCCTCAATATGGCGCTTGTACGGGGTATACACAGGCTGATGTTTGCATGCAATATACAGGCTATTCACTTTATCTCACTATCCTAATGCCGACTGCATGGCAAAGGCGGGTTGATCCAACGTGGATACATAAGTACATTTATTCTACTCAACTCCAGATTTTCTCGTGAGTTTTGATACTATTATCGGGGTTGATTTTGATGAACCGGGCAAATACCTACTCATGCGCGATCCTGCAAGTAAGCCTCTCTCGGTAGAGGGCTATGATTCTTCTACTCTGGGAAGTTAGTTGGTTCCTGACTTCCTTCAGTATGATCTGCCGTGATGAGACATGGTTGTGTGTGGTAGAGCAATTGTTTTTCTAGACTGGCTTCGGCTTCATTTGTATCCAAAACAAATGAGAAAATGTGGGAAAATATTTGTTTACCCATCCTCCTACTAAATAATGAATTTAGTGGGATAATTTAAAAAAAATCTCACTAAATTCTTCGACCAATTTTTTCCTGTACCACAAGTAAAAAAAATATTTTTGTAAAATACCAAGACAGAATGCTGGTGACACCAGCGTTTAACTTGTGTGCACCGCTGGTTTCACCAGCGACACACACTGGCACACGAAAAAACAAAAACACACCGAATATAATAGAGGGAGATAAAATAGGACTGGTTCTTCACCCACACCTGCCGCTGCAGGATGCCATTCCTGCCTCCAGAGGACTCGTTCGATTTCGTCGTTATCTAATCGGCCTCACCACACACCCGTTAAGCCAGTGGAGAATTATAAGCATCAACGTATGAAAATCCATCGAACACCTGCTGTGTGTGCTTCTCTTCCACCACTGCTCCATCAAATGCCATCAATTTTGCCCGACATTCCTCAAACGACGCCTTATTAGAGTAGTTCTCATCTCTGTTTCTCTTCTTCCCATCGCAATTTGTAAAACGTCTCGTTGAGCATAAATAAGTAGGGTCGGCGCATCTTTAGTTTTAGTGACCAACGACGAAATCAGAATGGCTTAAAGCTCAATAGCGCTGCAACAAAGTCCACTGGAGCCATTACAACGAATTTCATTGACATAGTTAAGCTTCTACAGAAGAGCGACTTCATCAGTTTAAGCCATGCCTCCTATTTTCTCACCCTCTGTACACTGTTTTTTTGTCTGTGAGTGCATGTGTGCGAGCGTCGCTGGTGACAACCGCATCACACACAACTTATATGCGGGTGTCACCAGCATTCCAACAGATCCCTAGTTACATCAGTGTTTGGTGGCATTTTACAAAAACATTTTTTACTTCTGGTACATGAAAAAATTGGCCAAATTCTTACAACTAATTGGACCCTAAATTTTTTGGAACTTTTTGTTATTTTCATTAAAAAATGGAATAGTTTTTAGTTACAAAAAAAATTATAAATCCCAAAAAAAACTCCTTACTGGGCCCAGCAGCGAAAAGACACCACTACGCCTGATCAAACGACGACGTATTCCACCTTCTTTACCTTGGGCAAAAGCGTGGTGCAGTTTTTCTCCTTACATACACAGCTTTTGTAACAGTCAAAAAAAAAGAAACTGGATAATGGGTTCTTTCAGGAACCCTTCTCCAGTACCCAAAAAGGTAACGAGATACCAAGCTTATTTTAGAATCTTCATTTGTTGAGTTTTATCTGAACACTCTTTTTCCAATAAAATCCCGTAAAAGCAGAAAACACCGGGAGGATGGTTGGGAGTGAGTTTCAAGCCAGAGAATTTCTTCCCGGGTCTCATTATCGGTTTCATAGTAGGTCTTCTTGTGGATTTATCAAAGCCCGGTAAAAGCTCTGGTGGGAGGAGAATTGGGATCTCATCATCTCTTGTCAAAATTCAACAACAACCAAAACTTGTATCAAGTAGCCCAGATGAAGACCTCAAAATGGTCAGAGCATTCGTTCTTTTGTCAATATGATTGAGGGTACTTGTAATTTGAAGTTAGTTTTCTTCGTTTTGTTATTTGGCTTTTATCACTATGTGTTATTTCTTTAATTAGGTTGTTTTCATTGACATCAAATTAAACACTCGTTTATAATTCTATCAAGATCTGTTGTCATTGACATGTCAAAATTGGGATCTGTTGGAATGCTAAATAGGGATCTGTTGGAAAGATCTTGATAGAATAATCATTGACATGTCAAAATTGATTATATGAATAGAGAGCCCATACACATGCTCTGACAGTTCTTCTAAAACCATATTTAGGATAACTTAATTCAAGCGGATCATGTGAAACGAAATTAAACAACAAAGTCGTCATAATACCACCGGAGCATAGGGCTTTTAGTCTCTTGTATATGAGCTCTCTATCGGTATAGTCAATTTTGATAACAAACAATGTCAGTGGTAGGAATTATATATGAGTGTTTAATTTGATGTATAGTAAGATGTCTAACGGAATCTTCACCTTCTTTAATTTGTTCTTTTATGATTAAAAGGTTGCAATTTAGATATATTGTCCGAATTGTATTCAAGGTTCCCATGACCTGCGCTCTGTTAAAAATTCTCTTGTTATATTATATGTGTGTTGTCATGGGGTTTCATGTTCTCAATTTAAATCTGGGCGTATATATTGCATTAAGAAACTGAAGGGGGTATTCAATAGACTATAAGGATTATAAGTTCATGTTAATAAACTTCTTTCCAATCCATTATCAGGTTTTAGTGGTTAGGCAAGACCTGAAGATGGGGACGGGAAAGATTGCTTCACAATGTGCTCGTAAGTTGTTATTCGCATTTACAGGATTCTGAAGTCCATCCCTGTTGAACCATTAAGTTTTCAACTAATGTAGTAGTTAAATCATTGTGCAGATGCTGCTACTGGTATCTATTCTGAATTGATACAAAGGTTTGTTCTTGCCTCTGTTCGGGAAGGCGGTCGCCTAGACGCTGGACAGTGGGCTCTCCGCCCTGCCCGAGGCTGCTTATAGGATGCCTAAGCGCTGGGCGGCCCTTGGCAGCTCAGTGTCTGTCCAATGCTTTCTCGAAGGGTTCTTTCACTCTCTGCTTGATAGTTTTTTAGATGCACCATCTTAGCTGTTTGCTGTCCGAAAACAGCCAGAGGTGGCTTCTGAGGCAATGGGAGCTTTGTGGGCAAGCCAAAATAGTCGTTGCATGCAAGAATCAACAAGAAATGTAAGCAGGTGACATATCTTATGTTCACTTATCAGAAGTCCGTAAATGTAGCTTTCTTCATATGCTTGTAATGTCATACAACCGATGGGTCTAAATCAGGAATAAGCTGAAGGATACTGCTGATAGTGTTGGCCTTCCTACTTTCGTAGTTGCAGATGCAGGGCGTACTCAGGTAGCTTGCAGTTCATGACTACTAAAGCCAGCCAGCAATGAACCGGTTGTTGAGGACCTGAATCTCAAAACTAGAGGTGCAGGTTCGAATCCCACTGGGAGCAAACAATTCGTCTGGGCCACGACCTTGGGCTCCGGCCCGAGGTCGCCCAGTTCATTGGTGGGGGTTGCCGCATATGAACTCCTATTGAGATTAGTCAATAGGCATAAAAAAAAAAAGCCAGCAAGCAATCCCTTTCTTTGCGTATGGAATTTCAGCTTAACCATTTTGATCTTCTGTATGTAGGTATCTGCTGGATCAAGGACAGTTCTTGCTATAGGACCTGGTTTGTTCCTTCTTCTTCTTCACCGCGTTTTTCTATCCGCAATCCGCTCTTCAGTTCGTTCTTAAACCAAATGCTCAGCAAGCTGAGACTGTAAACATTGCTCTTGTGAGTGTAGGGAATAAGTCGACCATAGATTCGGTAACTGGGAAGTTGCGGTTGCTTTGAAGACGGTGGCTCCTCTACCTAGGCCTTGGAGGCAATCAGTTCTACGAAAGTTAATAGTGTTCATTATTATGAAAGTTCAAACTCCCATTTTTTATTTACTGTTTTCCTTTTAACTATTTTCACACACTCCTCGCCAAAGACTCATCTTGTTAATTTAGGGGTGTCTAACGGGTCGGTCGGTATCGGTCCGATCCAGGATCGGTACCAATACCGCCCCATTAACGGTATCGAATTTCGGTACCGGTACCGGTATTTATTGATACCAGTACCCTCGGTCCTGTCCGGGCAGGTACCGGTACCGGTACTGTTCTGTTTCGGTACCAGTATCGGTACCTTTACCGTTGCTGAATACATTTTAAAAAAAAACTTAAAAAAATATTATTTAGTGGAAAAAAATTAAAAAAATATATATAATATTATTTTATTAATTAATTTTATCGGTACTGGTACCGGTCCGATACCAATTTTTGTGGTACTGGTACCGGTTACTTAACTAGTGCCAGAGGCTTATACTGGTACCGGTACCGAGTCCCGAGTTTACCGACACCGGTGGTATTTTTTGGACACCCCTACTTATTATAAATGAATTGTCTTTCGGTCTAAAATCCTTAGTGAGGCAATCGATTAATTGATCTAATTACCACGTACACTATTTACTTTTACTTTATAAAAACCTATCAATCTCCATATTTTTTATTCTATTATATTGCACGGATTTGCTAGCAATACTAATTGCATTATGACCTGTCACACAATAACTTCATTTTGTCCTTTTAAATCTACTTTGAGCTCTGATAATAAGAGCACTAAGTCTCAAAATCAATAACCCAATGTTCACAATCAACATACCAAACTCCACATCCAATCCACAATTAAGTACTTTCCCCATCGACAATTAATAATACCCACATCCATAAAATTCACAACAAAATTCATAAAAAATCGACAACCCATAAAGAGACGGCAGTGTTGTAGGACTGGTGGCACCGAACGAGAGGCATGTGGACATGCAATGGTGATGGAGGTCGTGCATCATGCAGAAAAGTGTGTGCATACGTGTGTGCATAAGTCTCAATAATGATAGGTTAGAGTTTGGATTTGGATTAGGAACATGTTCAAACATAGTTAGGATCAAATGAGTTTCTCATTCATCTTTTTTTTCCGCATACATTGGAGACACAAAGTTCATTGTGCTGAGTATAAAAAACACTATTCACGTTTCTTCAGGGGGCAAAATAAACTTGCAACCATGGTCTCTCTTGATGTCCCTCATGTGTTGTTTCAGATCAATTGGGTAGCTTTCTGCTGCTAATTGAAGAGGGAACACAACCACACCCGTATCCCTTCCAGCTAAGTAGATTCAGATGTCCCAATCTTGTAAAGATGTACTCAGCTTCGCATACTTACAAGGTAAGAAATGGGGACATCGAAATGCTTCAAAAATCAACAATAAGCATACTAACAAACATCATTGCATGTTATTAAAGTCCGAATTTGCACAATTTTAAAATTATAATTTAATTATAAGAGCCTTTTTTTAAAAATGAGTGTTTTGCATATTTAACTTTCTAATACTTCTTATTTTTAGAACCTAAACTAGTAATTGCTCGTGGCTTAAAGCCACGGGTTCGAGAACCAACTTATTTTTAGAAAGAAAGCAACTGATCCCAACAACTACCCACCCCACCCCTCACTGCAATAAGAATTGCACATTCTTAGCCATAACATCAAAATTATTGAATGGAATAGAAAAGGAAGCAATGATTAATTCAAAATAAGGTTTGGAGGCCCAACTCTCAAACCATAAAAGGAGGCTTCACGTGGTTTTAATTTTCCGAGCTTCATGCGATTATGACTAAATAGCTCCATTAAAAAAAATAACTAAATAGCTCCATTAACATTGAATAAACCTGGTTATTAACACTGATTTTGTGGACGGTAATGTTCACTCGTGTCTAGTATGTGCAGAGTTCCATTAAGAGTTAAGAGTTGATTCAGTGCCAGCTATATGGTTAGCAACCCGGCCAACAATAGCTCCAAGAGATTAGTAGTTCTGCAGCAAGGTTAGAAGATTGTTGGCATTGTGATTTACAGTTCTACATCAATGGAAACTGATTCGGTAATAGAGGGTGATTGAAATATACCTTCAAGACATGAATATGACCTTGTACTGTCCGGATTCACGGTAGCTTCAGGTGTACAACTGGATGCTTTCATCAGAAACTGGGATGTTAGTCCAGCAAGAGGATGGCTCGCCTATAAAAAATAAAGAATGCATGGTTGTTAGCCTTACCAACATTCGGTAGATAATGTATACAAAAAGACGAACAATTTAGGAACTGTATCCAAATTGTTGTAGGCAGACGTGGAACAGGTGGATCACCATAGGTGGGGCGAAATGCCATCAGTGTGATTAGCAGAGAAGAAGACATCATGGTAGATAAATGGAGTGAGCAGAATGCATGATATATATTATAGGAGGAGCAGAATACAGAAGGTTAAACAAATATAGAGTTATAAATGGTAATGCAAAACAAATGGAAGGAATAATAAAATGGAAAGAGTAACCAGAGGAATGATTATGTATTTTTCCTAGCAAATGAACAAATACTCAAATACTACCATAAGATAATTAAATAAGTCAAACTCTAAACTCTAAACCATAAAAAACCAATGCTAAACTGCAAGGTCCAAGTCTACCAAGGTCCGAATAAAATTAATCAGTATCAGTCAAGTTTAGGACCACTGGACAGAAATATTTGTGCATCAATAAATGAATTTTTTCACATTGAGTATGAAAGGAAAGATCACCTGTGCAATGTTTGTGAATATGCGCTCTTTAGTGTATTCTGGTACATGTTCATTTTCTAAAAGATACCTCATTTCGTATGCAGAGTGCTGGGCGTTTGATCAGAGCACTTTTTTGAGATTGCACTGAAAAGGGGATGGGCCCAGCAGATGGAGACGGCTCTGAAACTGTGCAAAATGGTAGGTAAGAGGATGTGGAGTGTACAGACACCTCTTCGTCAATTCCATGGCATTCCAAATGAAATTTTGATGAAGCTGGAAAAGAAAGATATAGCACAATAAAATTTCTTGCTTTACCCCGTGTGGAGAAGATAATAGATAGAGGTAGCCAAGATCCAACTCCACTCACACCATATGTAACGAACCAAAAATCCGCACCTTGGACTTTTAGTGTTCGGTAGGACAGTGAAGCCCATGGCTTCACCCGAGTCCAATTCATATCACCGAAAATAATCCAACCTCCATAATGGACCATTAAACGATCGTGTTTCCCGTCTTACAAAATATGTACAATACTACAAATTTACAACGACAAAACAAAAG
>JAOYMZ010090591.1:0-10823 GCA_025802335.1 Pinguicula primuliflora
GTCAATGTAGATCCGGATTCAGCAAAAGGGATTCCTTGCTCAATCAAACCCCAGTATTCCTTGGATCGTAGGAAATTTTCCATTAACATGCTCCAATGGTCGTAATGACCATCGAGGCGGGGAATGGCCGCTTGGACAAAATTATCACTCATCTTCACGGTTCGATCACTGGAGGTACAAGAAAAAGGGATCAGGCTCATGTAGAACAAGTGATAAAAGATGAGTAAACCACGCTCCGATACCAATTGATAAAGTGTGAGTTGTCTGGATGTTTGATGCTATCAGAAATGGTATACTTATGCAAAGTGAGAGGATGAACTTCTGTTGATTTTATTCAAGCAGGAACAGTGTTTTATATAGGCTTACAGGTTCATCATCGTGCAAGGAAACAGAACAACTGAAAACATGGATTTGCAGACCACGAACAGAGAGGCAAGGTGAGGCTTGACTTGGTCTCTCAGCTCCATATTTCTCGCAGTCCTTACGCTGACATTACGGGCCATTCGAGGTAGAAGAACGCATTGGCTAGTTTTCTTATTGCCTGACCTTACCACCAGAAACAAAAATCCATCCGGTGTTTCACATTTCAAAGCTATGCAAGTTCATTGGCACACCTCTGGCCTCGACCAAGCTCTCCAAAACTCTCCAGTGCCAAGCACAGCCTGTTCCTCAGGTCATACTGGACACTCGCACTTACCAAGGGAGGCCTCAAATTCTGGTGCATTGGAAGAGTTTAGCTCCAGCCGAGGCATCGTGGGAGCCGACAGATCACATAAAGTGTTCGTTCCCTGAATTCGTGCTTGTGAACAAGCACGTTGTCCGACACGGGGTGATGATAGAACTTTGCCAAAGGAACCGATCACTTACAAAAGGAGACTTGCTTAATGGCTGTATATGTTTGGAAACATTTCTATATGGAAAGCAATCAACAAGAATCAAGGACCCGATCATGAAAGATTTTATAACCGTTTGAATTAAGACTTGTAGCTTTGTCATTAGTCTAATCTCCAGTTATAAATACGTTGTAAGAATTGAAAGAAAGGCACTTTTGGAGAGTCAATAAGAGTAGTTATTATTTTCGGTTCATCTTCTTAATCACTACACAGGGTTTGATTCTCCCCTTCTCATAGAGTTTCAACTTCCTACTTCCATTACAATTCAAGCATAGGTCGAAAGGCTCGACCACGTTATCGGAGCTCACGGCAAGTGTTTACGCCGCACTAGATCCGCAAGTTTCCGGAGAGATCTACCCTGCTCTTCCTGTGTCGCCCGTGTATTCCGGACCGGTAACCCACTCTAGATCTCGGGATTGCATCATGGGCAGTTGCCGTTTTTACAGTCACGACGGAAACAAATCCTTATTTGGAGCTTTCTAGGAACGGAAGAGAAGTGCAACAGAATCACATTTTCTCAAACGAAAAAAGAATTCTCAATATGTAAGCAACATAAATTCTAAACTTTATGTCCATATCCTCTAATCTATGTGACGAGCAACTTTTGAATAACATAACAAAAATCTTTTCTCCAACGAAAATAAAGTATTCTTAATATTTACATATAACACATTCTAATTCAATTCGAAGTTTACAGAAACAAATTTAGAATTTATCCTCCACCATGCCCGAATACCGCCTAAGCAACCGCTTAGGAGCACTTAAGGGGGTCTTGGCGTTAAGAAGGCTTTGACCGTTCAGAAATTGCCCAATACTTTCTCGAATGCTACTTATTTATTAGATACCTCATCCCATATCAAACGATCTAGATTAGTCCGGTCACAAAAATTGGGATGATGTTCTTCCCATCTACTTACAAGAAATGGAACTTTAATTACAATAGCCGTCCCGTGGCAAAACCCCACATCACTGTCCTCTGGCCGTTGATGACAAGATTTTCCATAAAGGGGGCTTGACCGGAATAGTATTTTTTTTATTTTTTGATTGCCAACCCACAGTCCACACACATCATTAATGACTTAACATTTGTTTTTCCAGTTGGGTTGAGAAGTACCAATTCTTGTTTTTCTTCTTTTCTAACCAGAATCTTGAATCTTCTCTTGTTCTAGATTGTCTCCCTTCTTGACTGTTTTTGCAAAATATGACCACAACTCTTGATAATCTATATTATAAAGCGGGGGAGTTCAACTTAAGTTTTGCCAAAATTTTGCAAACAAAACGACATGTCAGACTAAACCAAATCTCATTGGTGGAGAAAGAAAGAAAGAAAAAGAAAGAAAAAAAAAAAGAAAGAAAAAAAAAAGAAAAATAAAATAAAGAAAAAAAAAGAAAAGAAAGAAAAATAAAGAAAAAAAAAGGAAAAAAATAAAAGAGGAAAATGAAAACGAATTTAACCACATCTCCCACACAGGTAATTTTACGCACGATAATCATAATAGCAAAGCTGCAACATCAATGGCTTAATGAGGGAAAATTTCAACTTCCAATGGATACAACTTCCTCCTATTTCCTGTACAATGATAGAAGCTTGACATCAGCAACCTGAATGTCAGCTGTCATGATCCCACTGATACAATACAACCATTGTTGAATCTTTCCTAGAGAAGCATACTTAAGTCAAGCATATATGCACACACATAATCTATGTCTGATGAGATCCCTCCAAACTTACTACTTTTCTGATACTAACTTAAAACAAACTTTGGGAATGTACAGAAGAAGTAAGGAAGATGATGCACATCTGTGGAGGTCACGAATATGACCTAACCAAGCCGAAGTTGCAAAAGGATCTTGATTTAAAAAGGCCACCAAAGAGGAACCTGGTGGTGGATTCTTGGGGAAGATTTTCGGGGCTGCCTTTTACTCGTAGTATGGTCTGGCCTATCGTTTGCCGAATGGAATCTATAATCTTGGGATCGACCGGATATCCGGATGCATCACGAACGTAGAAGGTGTTGACAGCTTTGCCAGCTCTTGTTGACACTTCTGCTCTTGTTACAGTTAGGCTGTTCTCACGGAAAATTCTTGTGACATCAGAGAGAAGACCAACTCTGTCACTGGTGGATAGTTCTAGCTTCAATCCCTGAAGATGAAGGAAGTGGAACTTATGAAAATGTATAATAATAACAAGTTCCATATAGTTGATCAGCACAAGGATGCTATAAGCAATGTTCGAAAAAGCGTTGAGGGTCACCTAGCGCCTAGGCGTCATTTGGCTAGGGCCGAGCATAGCCAAGCAAGATGCCTAGGCGATCGCTTTCTCGATATAAGTACGCTAAATGTTGTTTTGTTCTTACTTCTGACACTCTTCTCTGGATTGCTGCTTCAAGACATTGAACCACCCTTTGTCTCTCAGCATCAGATTTCACCGGGGATCCATCAATATGTCTTACACAATATTCCTTCATAAGTAGAAATGGCAAAAAGAACATCAGGAACATATTCTTACAGCAACAAGAGCAAATGAAGAATCTGATACATACCTGATAAGCTTCTGGTCCTTCAGCCTCAACATTTCCATGGAACACCACATATTGCATATCAGTCAATGTGCAGACTATATCGAAGAGAAGCTTCGGCCTGTCCTTGCACCGGATAGTCACCACAGAGTAATCCCTATCATGCCAATTATCAACACTAACATTAGGCCTTTCTTTGTCATTGCAGCCATTATCTCCCATCCTGTCATAATCCCTGTCATCAAACATCATCTGATGAAGCCTTCTCTCGGTGTGTGTCGCCCCACAAGAGACTACCGTCTTGGCTTCTCTGGATCTATTGCTACCCTTGAGCACATTGCACAAGAGCCCCTTCACCATGGATAGCCGGTCCGGATCCGTGATTGCGCCCCCGGTTTCCTCATCAGTTACTTGCATCACAGCTGCTGCTCGTGTGTTATGTGTCCATACCTCGGCATTCACCACATTGCATTTTAGGTTGGTTAGAACCGCGCTCACTTCAGACAGTAGCCCGGGTCTGTCACTCCCAATCAACTCAATGGAAGTATGGTCCATTCCGGAGGTCACACCCACTGATCTTCTCATGGAAGATGCAAAGCAAGAATCTGGTCCAAGGGACTGAAAATGAAATGAATGGTATCACAATATGGACTGCACATAAATGTTGAGAGAGAGAGGATGATGATGATGATGATGAAATTTGCCACAATGGACACAACTCACCTTCTGAATATATTCCAAAATCCCTTCATCAGTAATCTTGTTTCCATCATGGTCAGTCACATTGAAAACTGGAACAAAGAACAGAATCAAGATTTGATTTTCTCAACACATTTCAAACAAAAAAGAGAGAGAAACCAAACCAAACCAAACCAAACATATCTAGTAAATCCAACCCCCTTAAGCAGGGTCTGAAAAGGGTTGGATGTACGCAATCATACCGCACTGGGCAGATTGTTTCCGTGGAGACCAAAAGAGAGAGATGCAAAGATGTTACTTACCGTCCATGAACCATCCACCATCAGAGCATATATAAGCCTTGGTTATCACCAGATTTAGATCCGTGAGGACCTGGACGACTTCAAGAAGAATTCCTTGTTTGTTGGCACTGTCCACCTGCATCAGAAAATTGAGATTCGTAACAAATACGATTCGATTCAAGCTGCGAAATCGGAAACATGAAGCCAATGAGTACCTGAATGATAGTTGCACTCTTGCAAGAATCATTATCAATCACAACTCTGGAAATAAACCAGTAAATGAGTTCATGGATTCAAAATCTATGCCTCAAGAACAAGAAGAAAGATATATAGATATACCTTGGAGGGTTCATTCTCCTGATAAACTTCTCATATTCATCATCCATATCTTGTGAATAACTGACAGGAGACTCTGTGAGAATAAATCGAAGTTCAGATGCAAGCAACCTCCTTTCTGCCTCCAATAGCAAAACAAAAAATACTCCAAAATATTCCCAACCAAACAACATAACAAGAAAAAGAGAAAAAAACTCAAAACAAGGGTGTGAAGAAAACTGAAAATGGGTATATCATTAGGTTTGTAAGGAAACTACAACATATGGATTGATTCTTAGAATATCAACAAAGACAGCCAATCAAGATGGCCCTAAGTAACCTGAAAAAGGTCCACGTTTTTTTTTTCTTTGTCCTCTGTAGTGTGGGGTGGCCACAGCGTGTGGGGCTGTGTTTCTATCATCAACACAAATTCAATAGCAAGGTTTTAACAGCTCATAACTCGCCACACGCACTCACAAACAGACCGTACCAGAAAGAAACACACATAAAATTGAAGGTACATAGAGACAGACACGGATGCCCTAGCTAATTACAGGCTGGAAGGAAATGGAAAGCTGCACCATAAAGAACAAATTGGCACTCACATAAGCAATGAAAAAACATCAAATCCTAATACCTTTAAAGGAAATCAATGGCACAAGGATATCACCAGAAAAAAAAAATTCACCCACGAATTCTTTTATGATGATCAACTAATTAAATCAAACGGAAAGCACTCGGCCAAGACAAAAGAGCAAATATGGCACATACCCATTAAAACTGAGGAATAATCTTTGACTGGGCCACCGATATTTTTTCTTGATTCTCACAATACAGAAAGAAACTGTTGATGGGGAGTGGGGGGCAAAGATCAAAAGGAAAAAAAAGGCTCAATCTTGACTAAATAAATGCAGTTGCCCGATATGTAGCAAACACCAATGGGGTACTCAGTGAATCAAAAAGTACTTTCAATAGAGAGCTTCTTTCCCAGAAAGATGTGGCTGGGGGTGAAAAAAAAAGGCACACTTTCACCTCTCTCTCTCTGTGTGTATACGCAGGACGTGTGTTGTGCGGTCAGGGCGTTGTAATGGATATATATATATAGGAGGTTTACGTCCATGGGGCGTTCTATTTTCAGCTGTCCTTTGAAATTTCAGGCCAGTGGTTTTCCATTTTAACAATTTTTTGCTTTTTCTGAATTGAAAAATCAAAATCCACCCAAAACGGGGACTCGGGGAGGGATGGTTGAATTGAAGTTCATTGTGAATGTGTGAAGGACCAGACGGCGTATTTTAAATGTGGGCCTACTAAAATGCGCCAAGTCGGGTGGGGAATGGGGATTGGCTGGGGAAAAAATAAAAATTTAGTCCAAGGTATAGGGAGAAGAGACAACGGAGGGTGATTTAATAACCTCAGATAACGGTTTTACATCAACCGCCAGACTGTAATATTAACTGTAATTAACTGATTGGGAGGCCAATAGTAATATGACAGCTGTGTTACTAATCAATACTGATTGCTTCAAAATTAATAGGCTCAAAATTTAAATTTATTTCTGAGTCAAAATATTATTAAGACACATAAATTAAGCTACATCTATCAAATTTAGACATTCGACAACACTGACTTCACCAACATAAAATCAATGCATAATAGACCATAAAACATATTTAATTTAACTAAAGACTAACCTATATAGAAATGATTCTTGTACAGTTCATTTTTTTAATGAAAACCTTCAATTACGAAAAAAACAATAGAGGATTTAAAACATGATCATCAAGTAAGTCTTAGAATTCCGCCCAACTAAATTAGAAATTTTATTTTGTTATTCTCCTTAAATTATAATGTATACTTTTGACACTCGTCAGTCCCTGGCACTTCTAATGAATTTGTTTTATCTTTTTGATAGTAAGTTGTTCCTCATAAATATTCGATTACTGTATATTTTAATTATAATATTTATATCATCAATATTTTAGCTAACGGGATATCTTAATCCATTTTATAAGGTTGAAATATTATTTAAAACAATAAAATTGTCGACTCTTCATGCTCCATCTTAATTACACTTTGCCATCATGCCACCTTCCTTCATTAATGCCCAGCCGCCACAAGCAGAAATCCAAGATCTCAATCCCCTTCCCTTGCCCCCACGTCGACCCAAAACCCTAGTTTTGAAGATTAAATATCTAAATAAAGGATTACACTGATATGCACAACTCTTATTATGTACATCCACGCACAACTCACCTGCACCACCATCCATCATTAAAACTAGTTGCACAATTGAAAATTCCATGGATAGGAAATCAAAAATTCACGTTCTGATGCGGTTTTGGCGACTTATCGTCGGGATTTTTTAAAACCATTTATGTTTGGATTAAGTAGTTCTTAATAGGGCTCTATAAATTCTCAACGACGAAGTCGCCGCGACCCTGTCGAAATATACGACTTTTGATTTCTTATATATAATTTTCTAATGAGTGAACTAATTTTAATGATGCAGGGTACCCCGACCCACTAAATAAAATTCATTGTATTTAATTCGTAAGTTGTTAAAAACATATTTTTTTTAGACAGAATTTATGCGCCCACATGCGTAGGCAGGCAATGTAGAGTGCGTAGGTTGTATATAGTATTGATGTAGGCCTGTCTAAGTGTAATGTATGTTTGTGTGTTTTTTATACGTAGGTATTGTATTGGTCAAGTTATTTGTGCTGCAAAGTTCTGCAATGAAGCATGCATTGTGGTGCTATGCCGGTTCACATGTCTCACGCACATGCCCTAACTCTGACGCACTCGCTTACAACTACTCAATTGTACATTCAAATTATAATAATATTTTTATACTATTTTTTTATATAAATATTTGACATACATTAAATTATGCTCGTATTACGTCATTGACATATAAATTATTATCATATATAAGAAATTAATGCATCAAAGATCAAAAGCCGCATGTTCCGGTAGGAATTTATTGCCAGTAAGTTCGTTACATTTTTCCTCATAGGTTTAACTAGTACTTAATTTGGAATCCCACCATAATATGGGGTTTAAATTCTTGATGTATCAATTTTTATCGATAATATCAGTATTGGCAACGTTGACGAGATATTACCAAAATTTAATATTTGGCAATTTTCATCACTGTTTAACACTGCGTCAAAACCCCCCAAAGATACACCATTTATCATGCTTGCTTACCACCACTTTTTTTTTTGCACAACTAAAAGAATATTGAAATTACATGTCCAAGTCTTGAAAACTGGCAATGTTTAACGGTCATTGTAGAGATACGTTGAGGAATCAAACTTGCAATGAAACAACATTATATATGTATTGAAATGTTTACCCGAGTAGGTTGCCTTCTATGAGTGTGAGAGGAGGGCAGCAGCATGTATTAGTTCTTATTTTTCTTGTAAAATTCTACTTTGTGTTTTAGTAGGCAAGTCTTCTAGGTGATGGAAGGTGTGAATCTGCGTTGGTGTTCCAAGACCTGCATTCTCCTTTGCTGTTGTGTTAGAGGTCCAGGAGCAACACATTATGGAGCCATGTAGATTGTAGTCTAGCAGGATCTTCTTGATTTCCAGCAGGGTGCATCTTGCTCTCCATGGACCTTTTAGGTGATCTGCAATTCCAGACTTGATCAATAGTGAGCATATCTCTATATCAAAGGCAGTAAACTGAGCAATATAAAGTTTTAGTCCCTGTAATAAGGCAAGTGCCTCCGCTTCCAAGCTGGTGACTGGAGTCTGGCTGCAGTATGCGGAAATGAATGAGCCGTCCTTGCTTCGCAGCAACCCTGCATAACTGATGAACTCAGAGTTACTAGTGGATGATGTTACTAGTGGAATATCCTTCACCTGCAGTAGAATAGCATGTAGAACCGAAACAAGCGAAATTTCACAAGAATCATATCTATAAGCACATCTAGCTTTCCAGACTTGCCATCAGATAGTAAATGGAACTATATGACATAGGAAACGAAAAGAAGAACCCCTTGACATGCTGAACCATGTTTTCAACCGCTGTAGTTTGGTTCCAGATTGAGTTGGAACACCACACATGTTTCCAAAATGGTTCTAAAGATATAAAGACAGCTCACTATCTGAAAATAAGTGGTCTACACATTCTGTGCTAGGAGATAAGAAACATGAGCACATAGAAACTAATTGTATGCCTTTGGTTTGAATATTAATGTCTACTGATAAAATGTTATGCAAAATTTTCCAAAGGTGTAGACTAATCTTAATAGGAATAGAAGGCATCCAAATATGCACAAAAATATCATTAGGTTGTTGTTTGTAACGAATTACATGCCATGCTGATTTTATGGAGAAAGAACCTGTGATTTTAGGTTCCCAACAGCTCATATCATTACTTGAAAAAATTTCTACCTGTTCTACCTTTTCCACAATGTTGGGATGCAGGAGGTCTTGTAAACATCTGTTTTACCATGAGTAATCATAGATGGTATGATATACTAGCAGAGAAGGAAGAGTTACCTGATTAAGTATATGAAGAGTTGTTTCTTCAAGACATATCAGACCGGAAGATGATACCTCCTTTTCCAATATACCATGTTGTATTTGCAAGCATGATATTTCGAGTTGTGGTTAGAGTTTTCCGAATGTGTGAGTGGTGGTTGGAGAAGGGAACTATTGCAGGGGGTTGGGTGAGGCAGTATTTAGAGTGCATGAATTTTGCCAAAGTGATCGCCCTTGACGGAATAACCACCAGAGTTTCATGTTTGCAGCTTGACACATGTCCTCTAGCCGCCTCAAACCAAGCCCCCCTTCTTTAGTAGGGAGACAGATGGAATTCCATGATTTCCAGTGGTATTTATTTTTCCCTTGTTCATGTCCCCAGAAAAATTTGGAAAAGATTGATTCTATAGTTTTAATGGTTGTCTTTGGTGGTGATAGGGTAAGGATTTGATGAATAGGAATGCTATAGAGTATTGATTTCAGTAGTGTTAGTCTTCCTCCAGGAGAGAGGCAGTTTGAATTCCATCCTTCTATTCTATTTTTGATTTTGATGATCAAAGGATTAAGCAGATTGAGGGATTTCCTTCCATGGTACAGAAGTGCTTACCACCCTCTTTTCTCAATCTTAACACTACAGAAGTGATTTCAGTAGTGCTTACCACCACTCTTTTCTCAATCTTTTCCCATTGTTTGATTTGTCACTCAACTCCTTCCGCGCATACACATTCACAATATTCATCACCGCCTCCTCATCCTTCCATCTCCCTATTATATTGAGCACGCCTTTTCCCACCTAGACCGCTATTCTGTTAAACTTCATACTGTTTCAAATTCAATGTTGCCCTCCCCCCACCCCCCACCCCATATTGCTTGGTATCAGGTATGATCCTTTCCTAACATTGCTTATATGATCCTTTCCTAACATTGCTTATATGATCCTTTCCTAACATTGCTGTCAAAGATAGATACAAGGGATGAGATGTGTTTCGTGTCACATCCCATCCCTCAAGTTGCTAAGCCAATATGAAGTGAGTTAAGTAGCATACGCTTAGAACCTTGTAATATGTAGAAGATTGGATTCGTTAAGGAAGAACAGAAATTAGGTCAGCTACCAAACCATAACCCCCCGATCTTTAGGATAGTTTGAACTGTTTTTTATGGTTGAGCAATTTTTGATTGTTTGTATTACTTCTCTTGTAGACCAATCCAGATTACAAACTCTTGAGGGGCAAATCATTTCCACTCTACGAGGATTGGTGTGAAATCTTCGGAAAAGATATAGCAACGGGTGGACACGTGTGAGATGGTGGAGACATTGGTGAGGGTTCTGGGTCAAAAACAATAGAGGAGGAAGAGGACATCCGGGCTAGCGAAAACGGAGGTGTAACCGAAGCAATTCCAAGGGTTCACCGCAATAAGGGAAAACGGCCACTAACCGGAGAGGATGAAAAAATGAAGTGCTACTCAGAGATTGATAAGCACCTATTTCGGGCATATTTCATGCACTAGTTTATATCATTTCATTCCATAAACACTAATATTATGACTCAAATCATGTTCATTTCAACTAGATTATAGAAACACATACATATTCATCACTTATATCTATTCTAGCTTGATTTA
>JAOYMZ010090602.1:0-10822 GCA_025802335.1 Pinguicula primuliflora
ATTTATTATTTTTTTATTTTTAACGTACCGGTGCCGTACCCGTACCCTATATTTTCAAGAAATGTCGTACCCGTACCTGTACCGGTACCCGTACCCGTACCACGTACCCGTACCCGTACCACGTACCCGTACCCGTACCACGTACCCATACCCGTGCTTCTTAGATAAATCCAAACCTGTACTGATCTCTCACAATGTGGCGGTCGTTCTCAATGTGCTTTGTTCGCTCATGGAAAATTGGATTGCCGACAAGATGTATTGCAGCATTATTGTCACAGGGCAGCAAGATTGGCTAATCCACCTTTTCTGGGAATTCTTACAGCAAGTAGGACAGTCAGAGCAGCTCACAAACTGTTGTAGCTACACTATGGTATTCTGCTTTTGCAGATGATCTAGAGACCACGCTCTGCTTCTTCATTTTCCAACTGACAGAAGCCTCTCCCAACTGCACAATATAGCCCGTCAATGATCTCCGGGAATCTGGGCAGGCTGCCCAGTCCGAGTCTAAATAAGCAACGGGTTTCATGTTGTTTTGAATGGGAAAAACAGTCCCAATGAATCTGTACCCTTCAGGTACCGAACTATGTGCATGGTTACATGCCAATAAGACTCGCGCGGAGAGTGCATGTACTGACTTAGATTCTGCACTGAGTAACTAAGATTAGGCCTGGTGAACGACAAGTATAATAACCTTCCCACAATACTGCAGTACTGTGAAGGATCTTCCATCAGAAGGGATGAATCCTGCAGTGATAATTTGATGCCTGGGTAGAAGCAGCATGTGCCTCATTGAGCCCCAAGTCATGAATTATGTCTACCACATATTTGTGTTGTGTGACATACAAACCTCCATCTAATTTTAATGAGTTCCAGTCTGAGGTAGTAGCTGTCACTCCCCAGATTATTGATGCTGAATTTTGCATCGAGAAACTATTTTACCTCAGCTGCTGTAGATGCACAGTTACCTGTTACTAAGACATCATCCACGTACACAATCAAAGCCAAGAAGGTGGATTCACGTTGTAAAATGAACAGACAATTATCATGTCCTGATTGACGGAATCCAAAGGTGATCAAGCTATCAGTGAGCACCATATTTCATTGGCGAGATGACTGTTTAAGCCCGTAAATTGATTTCTTGAGCAAACATACTTTATCCGAACCATGATCTTTGTGACCCTGAGGAACCGTCATATAAAGTTCCTCGTCGAGACGCCCATGTAAAAAGGCATTATTCACGTCTCATACACGCACAGTCTGTGTTTGGCCACCGGCAAAAAACTGTCGGAATAGTGTATTCCTCCAATTTGAGTATACCCCTTAGCGACTAATTTGTCTTTGTGCCGTGAGATTGATCCATCTGGGTTGAGTTTCAATTTGTAGATCCACTTACACCCTATAGCTTTGGCACCTTGTGGCAGGGAGGTAATCTGCTATGTTTGATTAGTTTCTAGAGCTTGAAGTTCTGCCGACATATCTTTTGTCCATGCAGGGTGTTTGACAGCTTGATAATAAAATCTGGGCTCCTGAGTCATTGTGGGATGCATGGTCATCATACATGAAGCTGCTGGTGCCAGGTTGGAGTTGGAGTTCATACCAAAATCTTTGTGCCAGATTGGTGTTTTTGTAGGCCTGAAACTTTTTCGGATTGATGCTGGTGGTGTGGAATCATATGATGGAATGATAGGTGTAGATGATGGTTTAGGATGAAGTGTTGGATCTGGAGGAGAATTTGGTTCTGACACTTGCTGTTCAATATCTGTTGCTGGTAACTCAATGGTCCCTGACGAGGCAGACACTGGTAGTGATGGGGTCATTGAGCTGGATGATTCACTTTGTTCTGAATAACTCTGGGTACTACCAGAGGGATGGAAGATTCATCTGCTTCCTTTGTGATAAATTATATAGTCTGGACGTTGGAAAAAGTCACGGTCAATTGCATGAAAACAAAGTCAGCTGACGTTGGATGAAGAGGTTGCTCTCAATAATTCACATCCTTTTGTTACCCAAAATTCAAACCATGAGTAGTTGGAGTAAGTGGGGTAGTTGGAGTAGTTGGAGTAAGTGGAGTTGCCGGATTTATTCATTCTTATCATGTGTCACAATTGTATAAAAACACATACAACACCATAATACATTTCATGCTGAGATTTCTCATAAAAGCACTTTTCTCCCTCGAGATAGCGTCGTTCTTCTTCCTCAAACACTTCTTGAAGAATTACGTGCACTTGTTATTTTTCTACAATGGTTAAGAAGTAATGTGCCCCAGTGAGGGAAGCCACAGAATATGGATCCCAAACATCTACATGAATGAGCTCAAAAAATCATTGCAGAATGGAAATAATGTTTGGGAAATGGCAGCCTACATTGTTTGGCCCTGTGACATGAATCACATGGCTGTACAACTGAATCACTTAGTACAGAATTTAGAGCCCCGGCTTAGCTAGTACAATATTTGAGGCAAGGATGAAAACTATTAGATAAAGATGAAACAAGGACATAAATCTCACCAGTATATTCCATCTCCTCTATTTTGGCCGTCTGAGGAGGCATGGGATTGCTGGACCCAATGTGGAGCACTTCCTTCAAAGCTTTTCCAATTTCGACTCGTACTATCTCCGCAATGTTTACAATCTGTGTAGCTCCAATTCTAACACAGGTTATAGGAAGATTTGTTGAAAATCTAACGTTGCCACGGTAATTGTGAATTTTGGTGCTAGTTTTGTAGAGGAAGCATACAATGCAGCCTTTGTATGTAGTTTTGGTTGAGAGATATGTGAAGGATATGTAGTAACTCTGCCTGCATCCAGATTTTATTTTACGGTTTTAACAGCATTTGACATACGAGCAGGATTAGGCTGCTGAGAAGAGGAAGATGATATTGGGAACATTTTTGAACCATGGTGACTTTTCTGGTTTTCATCATTTCCCATTCTGTTTTTTGCCAGATTAATCGCTTGCATTGCTGCTGTACTAGTATCCATATGGACCCTTCACTTCAATACCAGTTTTTTTGTTAATCGAAAATTTTGTAGCTCCAAAAATATTTACAACGTTTCTTACGGTTACATTATTTACATCCTGTAAGACAAACTAATGTATCAGCATCCATTCTCCTATATCATATACGAATGAATTTTTCACCGCCATTGCCTTGATTCATTTCCACGTCGACGTTTGTACCTTGATAAAAACTTCCTTGGGTTCGATACCAGGTTTACTCAACCATCCTGCATCTAGACATTTACCTCAGGGAGGTGGAGGTTCTTGGAATATCATACACGGAATTCACACATACATATATGGGAAGTAATTTTCTGGAGGACATGTTGATAAGAATTTGAGGTAATGACATTGAATTCTTCTATGAAGCTTATAGGTATAGATTGAAATGCTTCTACATGAAACAATACAATCTCGCTGAAGGAATACTTCTACTGGAAGTCTGGCAAATACTTGTGGAATGTTTTCTTTGATCATTGGCCGAAGGGAAATTCAAGCCAAATGAGAATGTGGGTATTTTTGTGCATCACATTCTCTGTGTAGTTGGTTCCTTGCAAAGAGGGATCTGGGTGTCACCGCATACTATGCATTGCTCACGTGGCACTACGGGATTGGTGCGGTAGGTGAGCCGGTGTTCAACATCTTTGTGCGGGCCCACTGACCGGACAATCCTGCAGGGCATACACACCATGCAGTGAGGAACCTCTTCCGGCAAAGAGGTGGTTGAGGAATGCTGAAGATGGAACACATTTTAATGAATATGCCTCAGTTGTTGAACATCTCAAGAGGAATTTCAAGGGCAAAAACCTGACCAGCTACATAGAACCATGAAACAGGATAGTTGTTAACAACCGAAGCTTCATCCATTCTCTTGTCCCGCGTAGATGAAAGAGTAAAATGGTTGATTCAGCATGTGATGAAATTGCCTCATTAATTACACGCCAAGCTTCCATTATGAAAAATGATTCATGGCCCTCGTTTCATAACCACCAATTGCTGGACAAAGCAATCCGAGTATCCGACATAGTTTCATATTTTTGTTTTATTAATTTATTAATTTATTAATTTCATTATTTGTTGATTTTATCATTAAATAACAGTTTTTTTAACAAAAAAAATATTAATAACATTTTAAGATTTGAGTTTATACAATTTTACGATTATATATTTTAAGGTTTGTACCATTTAATTTTTTGGGTTTATAGGGTAGGGTTTTAGATTTTTCGCGGGCGAAGCCCCAAAAAATTATAAAAAATTATTGAATCTTAAGTTTTAGTGTTTATAAGGTTTAGAATTTATACCATTTAAGTTTTGGGTTTATAGTATAGGGTTTTAGATTTTTCGGCAACGAAACTGCCGTAATATTAATTCAAAAAAAATTATTGAATCTTAAGGTTTAGTGTTTATAAGGTTTATAATTTATATCATTTTAGTTTTGAATTTATAGAATATGATTTTAATTTTTTGTCGGCGACTTCGCCATAATATTAATCTTAATTTCTTTATTTTAGAGTTTAAGAAGTGTGTGTAATAAATTTCTATACCTAGAATATCAAAAATGTGCGGAGGCTGAGTAGGTAACAGGTTTTTTTTATGAGTTTTATTGCTTTTCTGTATTATTTACATATGTACACATGTAGCCTCTCATGTTCTAGGCTATCATACACCAATTGGGCTCTCTACACCATTTTCCATAACCCACTGCAAAGCTTAGTTTCTTATGGGCTCTTAGCAGCAACCATAGTCTAATTCTAATTCGTTCAAAAGCCTCCTCTACATTCGGTAATTGCTGCTGAAATATTGCCTCATTGCGTAGCTTCCATATTTCCCAGACCAGCATTTGCCAGATTATGCTCCATGGATTCCCGATTTTCGATCTATGCGGCCACTTCTCGTGCTGCTGCAGTAATTGATCCAAATTCACTGCAATGCTCCGTGGCAAGTCGAGCCATTCAAGACACAATAACCATAATTTCTTGGTTTCCGGGCATAGGAGGAATATGTGCTCTGCAGATTCATGATCCTATTCGCACAGAGGGCATTGCAATGCTACTGCTGTACATCCTCGTTTCATCAGGTTATCAGAAGTGGGGAGGCGATTTTGTAGCATCTTCCAGCAAAATGCAGAAATTTTGGAAGGTACGATCTTGCTGCATACTTTTGTTGCTAGTTATTTTTAGCTTCACCAACTCTTCATTCATCAGTCATCAGTCATCAGTCATCAGTCATCAGCTTCTTGTAAGTAGCTTACATCCTCTGCAACTTCCCATATCCAACGATCTTCCTGCTGCAATTGTGTTGGGGCCTGGTCCAATAAGAGAAGTAAGTCACATAGCTGTGTTCTTTCCGCATCTGTGCATTGGCGATGCCATAGTCAGCTCTTGCTCCAAGTTTGATTGTAGTACCCCTTTTTCGTAAGTGTAGCTTGCTTATCTACTGCATTTAGGTACAACTCAGGATATCTGTTTTCGAAGCTTAATGACCCAAGCCACTTATGTGTCCAGAACCGAGTACTTGAGCTACTGCCAATCTGTCTGCGAGTTTGTTGTTGGAACCATGTTGCTTGTAGCACATATCTTGATATATCTCGCCACCACTGCAAATACTTTCTGCTTGTTGTTCTACCTTCCAACATTATCTGACCATATAACGAATGTATAACTTTGTTCTATAACTTGCCTGAATTATAAAGTAGTCTACATCCCCATCTCCCAAGCAATGCTTCATTGAATTGCTACAGTGATTTCACTCCCAGACCTCCTTCATGTTTAGGACAGCAAACAACTTTCCACTTCACCCATGCTATCTTCCTTGATCCACTTCCAACTTCACCCCACAAAAATTTCCTCATTAGTCAAGTCATGTCCTTTATAACTCCCAACGGTGCTTTGTACATATATAGGTAATATGTAGGTATAGAACTCAAGACTAATTTTAAGACTGTGATCCTTCCACCCAATGAGACATATATTTTCTCCCAGCCTCTCAGCCGTGCCTCCATTATCTCTGGGACTGGCTGCCATGATCTCTTCAGTCTTGGATTTATACCTATCTGCACGCCCAAGTATTTAAAAGGCAAACTATCAGCCTTGCAATTCAATAGCTTTGCCTGTTCCTCCATTCTAGCAGCACGCTGTTAAGTGAAAATAGTCTGCTTTTGTTGAAATTCACTTTAAGACCATATACGAGCTCAAATATCCTTAGCAGCCTCTTTATAGTTATGACATCTTCATCCGTTCCATTGCCAAAGATGAGCGTATCATCCGCAAACTGCTGATGAGTTATGCGGATGTTATCATCTCCAACTCTGTATCCTTGTAGCAGACCATGTTCTGTGGCTCTTGTGATAATCTCATGAAGACCCTCTGCTGCCACTGCAAATAACAAGGTGAAAGTGAATCACCTTGGCGAAGCCCCTTCTGCATTTTAAACTCCCCACAAGTACTGCCATTTATGGCAATGGATATGTATGCAGACTCAACACACTCCTTGATCCAGCTCAGCCATTTGGTGCCAAATCCTATAGCTACCATAAGGATCCATAGATACTGCCAATTTACGCTGTTAAATGCTTTCTGAAAGTTAACATTCAGAAGTGTACATGGCTTCTTCTTTTGCTTCATGCACCACTTCATTGGCCAAAAGATATTTCTCCTTGGCAGAAATCTAGTCTGGCTTGAAGATATGACCTCAGATAGTACTACCCTAAGTCTTTTTGCTAAAACCTTGCTCAAGATCTTATAAATCGCCCCCACCATCGATATAGTCCGAAAGTCATGAATATGTTGAGGTGATGACGTTTTAGGAGCCAGCGAAGCGAAACAATAGTGCCATTCAATCCTTTAACCAACTTAGGTTCAGTCCAAAAACTGTGAAAGAAGGCCATAATATCTTCTTTCATAATCGGCCAAAAATGCTTCATAAATCTAAATTTCACTCCATCCGGCCTAGGGCTCTTTCCGCTTTCACAGGATTGTATTGCAGCCCACACCTCTTCCTCTGTGAACCAGGCTGTCAAAGATTCATTTTGTTCAACTGTTACTTGCCGAACAGTTGACCAGTGGACTCTCGGCTTGGTACTATTATCTTCTGCATAGTGTTCTGCAAAGCTTATGTGTTGTTTCACTGCTGATACATCAGTACACCAAGATCCATCTATCATCATTCCTTGTATGGTGTTTCTTGCCCGATTATTCTTAATACAAGCATGGAAATATCGTGTGATTGCATCTCCTTCACATAGCCATCTACTCCTTGCTTTCTGGAATGTTAAACTGTCCAACATACAGTTTAGCTTTTTCAGTTCAATCTCTGCACTTTCCTGGGTTTTTTCTCTTCTTCAATTAACTGCATCACCTCCATTTTTCTGTCAGCTTCATTAACCTCCAATTAAGTAGCTTTTATTTTTGTGTTTATGTTTCCAAAAACTTCACGGTTCCAGGTTCGCAGCTCCTCCTTCAGGCACTTTAATTTCTGCACAAGAATGAAACCATTAGTTCCTGTAAAATTAGCTTTTACCCACGTTTCCTGCACAAACTTCTCAAAGTCCTTGTGTTGGAACCATGCATCAAGAAATTTGAAGTGCTTGGGACCCCAATTAGCTTCATCATTCATCAGTAGCAAGGGACAATGGTCCAAGGTTTTCCTATCCAGGGCAATCTGCGACAAATTCGGCCACTGGATTAGCCACTGCTCCTATAAAAGGAATCGGTCTAATGCACTCTCCCCTCCTGGTTGGAACCAGCAAATCAATCAGTTTTGTGTATTGTACAAAGCTGTTAAACTCTTCAAGTTCTCGCACTACTGGCTGAGAACTGCTTCTTTTCTCCTCCATACTTCTAATTGCATTCATATCTCCACACAAATACCATTTTGCATCAGGCTCTAGCCTTAATCTTTGTAAGATATCCCTCAACAAATGCTGCTTTCTTTCCTGCACACAAGCGGAGTATATAGTCATTATTTTGATTGGAATGCGCCCAGTATCCGTTATCCATTCACCAGTTAATTCTATAATTCCCCTCTTCTGCCAACTGCTCTCCAAAATGAATGTATCCTTCCGCTATGTACATCGTATTGCTTCAGAGAATCCAGCAGATGGCTGGTATTCATAAGCAATATCTGAAGTTTTCCAGATCCTTTCACAATCTTTCATCACTATTTGCTTTTTCTTAGTTTCTTGTAGACACAACATTCTTACATCATGCTGCTGTATAATATCATGAGCCTCTTTCTGTTTGTATCCAGCACCAAGTCCTCGTATATTATAGCTTACAATCTTCATTAAAAACTGTCACAGATCACCAGGCAATATAGACTGTCTAGGCATTGTTTAGTTGCCTATCTCGCTCCTCCATCTGCATTAGGGATGGCAGGTGATTGTCAGTCATTTCCACCCCATCATATGAGCAATTTCCATTGTTTTTCTTGTTTCAACAGTCATCTCTTTCTGAGTTTCAGCAATTATTTCATCACTTACGACATTTAAATTTAGCACGGGTTTCTGTCTTAATCTTGTCTCTTCTTTTTTCTCATTTGCTCCATTCTGTACCTCCTATTATCCCTTGCTACCGCAGGCTGTATAAATCCGTTAAGAGATCCAGACCATAATCCTATAGGTCTATGGGCCAGTGGTTTCACACTCCTGACAGCTGCTCTCCTTTTCATCTTCCTTCTATGTTGTGCAGAGTGAGTTGAGCGACCATTGGAGGCAGATGTTATTAGCTCATTACTATTCTGGTTTGATAACTAGGCTTGTATTATTTTTGAGCTCTCACCAAACTCTTCATTCACTGCCTGACTTACAATCTGCTGGTCATGCATATGTGTCGTATGCATAAAGTTGCTTCCTTTTGCAAGCTGCAATTTTTTGCTTGATAATCTTGATGTAATACTCAATCTACGAGCTTCCCTATTATTCACCGAGTCGCTGCTAGGCTCAAAGAGTGCGTTTAGTTGGAATCCACCTTCCCCCCAGTTCCCAGCCGTCCCCTGACTCGCCGACAACTTAGGTTGGATATTGCATTTCATCCAACAATTTTTACCTAGGAGGTGCTCCTCTTCAATCTCAATGTCATATGCTCGTGTGTCTATCACTATTGTTTTGATTCCATCCAGTGGTTTTCTAGCAGCTGACCTTATCAAAATTCTTCACCAAAATAAGTTCTTGTGTGTAATTGTTTCTTCGTCTATGCACTCAACTTCTCCAAACTGACTACCAACCCAATTTAAACATGCCTCATTCCAACAGGGTAGAGGCAGACCCTTTATCCTTATCCAAACCGTCTTCACAGGAAGTTCCTGGTCAGTCTCCCATCTGGAGATTTTGTAGAACAGGGTGTTCTGCTTCTGATTGCCCGATGCAATCAGATTCTTACTTTGCTCATCATTCAATCCCCTTATCAGCGCCTTGTTTTCCGATAGCAGGGACAATGTGAAATCCCTGTATCCACTCCTCCTCATCGTTTGTTCGATCTCCTGCCTTCAGCTCCGCCACTAGAGCATCTTTCAACCACACCTTATCTTCATCTGATGTCTTGTATTCTATCATTTTGTCTTTGCCAACATTAGGCATCACATTGCCTTTTTGATTCATGATTACTGCATATGGAGTGCCAGGCCTTATGACTCCATTTTGTTCATCAATTGAGTTTCCTTTGTTCTGCTGCTGAGTAGGTAGCAGGTGATGGTGAAGAATTGGTGGGAAGATGAAGGTGCAAGGTTCGGATCCTGCAAGTATAAGCAAATTTCTGAAGAAAAAAAATTCAGCCCATCCAGCAGTCGCTGGATAAAGGCCGTGGGCCATGTATCAACATTGTTCCATTATGGTGGCGGGTCTGGGGTCGCCTCCTGGACCTCATATCATAGGGTGGGCACTGGCGAGGCCATGTAGGCCTTGGTGAAGAACTGGTGGGAAGATGAAGGTGCAAGGTTCCAATCTTGTAAGTATAAGCAAATTTTTGAAAAAAAAATTCAGCCCGTCGAGCAGGCACCGGATAAAGACCGCGGGCCATGTATCAGTGTCGTTCCATTATGGTGGCGGGTCCGCGGTCACCTCCTGAACCTCAGATCATAGGGTGGGCACTGGCGAGGCCATGTAGGCCTGAGGCCTCCCCCCAAAAAAAATTGTTTAAAATCAGTTGGATACATTCTCTGCCTATATCCACATGTGCATATTTCATGTTCGAATGAATGTATGTAGGCCAAAACTATGAGGGGTCACTGGAATTGTTGCTCTGGTAGGCGGGAATCAGCCCAATTCCGACCAGAGGGGAGACAACGGTCGTGCTGACGCCAACCTAGGGCACGGGTATGACGGGAGAACGGTTCATCGCAAACGGAAGACAAGTTCCTCAATATCCCGGTCTGAGGTACAGTTTGACCCACGAGATGGAGGACCGCTTGGAGCTGTAAAATTACTATCTTTTCCTACATGTATTACTCGTCCAAAATATTTTTATGATGGCATTTTTTTTAGATTATGCTTGCAGCAAAATCAGACCTAAAATGACTGCAATTGGGCCAATTTTCTCATCTAGATTGTGTACAGGATAAGAGGTTTCAGCCGAACTAGCCTCGAGATTGAGGGGACTAAAATTCTAAAAATGAGGCCACAATTTTTCATATATACTTTTTAGTATATAAATATAATTAAACTAACGACAAAGAAGCATGAAAGGAGAATAGTTATTTGACCCTCGCTTTTTGTAGGAGGGAAAATGCTTGATTTGATGTTCCATTTCATACAAGGAGGAAGGTCAACAGATTAAACTTGGATCACGTGGCTCACAACGTGTCTAAGGTCACCTTAGACACGTTG
>JAOYMZ010090613.1:0-10821 GCA_025802335.1 Pinguicula primuliflora
TTTATGCCTGGGGATGCTTGTTGCTAATTTCGTACCACCCGGTATTTCTGCTCCTGGTATCAACCCCCCAAAAAATTCTGCTCCTGGTTCTGATATAGTGAAGCAACCTCTTAGTCTCACAAGGAAGACTCAAGTTCTTGATCGTGTTCATTCCACTTTGAACAATATTGCAAGTGTAGTTCCTCTTTCACCTCTGAGATTAGGGAATGTAGTAACGGACAGAATGCCAAACATCATATACGCTAAGGAACCTGTAAGATTTGAATTTTTCGTGGTTATATCGCTAAAATTATTTAAGTGAATTTTTTTTTCTTTTTTCTCGGAATCCCAAGCTTGTTGCTCTTAGAACATGCATGGGAGGTTGTTCTAAATTCCAACCTGTTCCATTTAAATAATGTATACTTGTGTATATGACTGACCCATTTTTTAAATTCCCTGCCATTCCAGCTTGCACTTTTTTATACCATGTTGTCCAAGTCTCTCTCGGACCGGACTAATCCATGGGGCCCTCATGAACCGGCCATACTCGGGCCTAAACCCGCTGTCATGGCCGACAACAAATTGATTGCACCCAGTGGAATCGATTCCTTAACCTCCAACCATTTAAGAGACTTAAGCTCAGGTTCTCACCCGCTGGTTTTTCCATATAACTAACTTCACACATTATCTTTAGCCCCTGTACCCTGTCGAAGTACAATCTTCACATTTCTCCCTTTATCAGTTGCATATATTCTATCCGTTGCATATATGACAGGGGCTAAAGATATGTGTGAAGGTAGTTATAGCCATCTAGCCTCATTATACATGCTGCCGAGGCTGCAAATGCACGCTACTGTTCAGTTCTTGAGCAATTGTTGATTGTAGCTTGAGCATTCTCTTGAATATCTGTTGTCAAAGATATACTCGTAGATGAAATTGCTGAATTTTCAAAATAATAGTTGAAATTTGTTGATTTTTTTTCTAAAGATTTGCTGAATCTAGTTTTAGATATGCTGAAGTCTTACTTCTCTGAAATCTGAGGTGCCTTGTAGCTGCATGATTTGCTTCCATCTCAATGATATGTATTTTAGGACTTCCTATCTCATCTATGTCTACATATAACCTCATTGCAAGCTGCAAATGTTTTCCTGGAGGGCCTGAAGCTAAATAGTGCTCTCATAGTAGTGTTTGGATTTGTTTTCACTTTGCTGACTATTAATGCAGTGTATTGTGATGTACGTGGAGAATATATTGAGATTGGAAAGCAGTACATTGGGAGACCTTGTTGGGAGCATCATACTCGCCGTATTAGTTGATAGACTAATAGAATTGGATGTGAGTTGTTCAAGATAAATGCTAAGCAGTTGAAATGAACTTTGAGTTACGTAACATTTTCCTGAACTTGTGTTGCTTTTAGGTGGAGATAGCATGGGATGATATTTTGCATGAGGACTTCCAGCAGGGTATCTTTGGTATGGAACTGGAAGACCTGGATATGCATGCGGATCACACTAAACAGGATGGTGCTGAGGTGCTTGCTTTTTTACTCAATTATTTTATTGGCATAACCTTATTGATTATCTTCATTTTTTAATTTTATTATACTTGGCCATACATAAGGCTTTCATGTTAAGCAACAAATGTACAGAAAGTGATATCACAAATTTCACATGATTTATGTACTCTTGAGGAAAGCCCAATTATCTTCAGTGTGTTACCAAGCTTGCTCGTTTAGTTTTGTCATGCTTTCAAATTACGTATGACCTTCGGATCCTCAAAACTGTGAATCTGATCTTTTCTCTCTCTCTCTCTACACAGTACACACACGCATACATATATATATATATGGGTAACCTTCGTATGCTCAGTCCTTGCGTGCTCAGTTCGTACTCAACTTTTCGTAGCACCATCCGTTTTCGAAATTGGTTGCACCATTGGAAAGCTTATACATGAAAATCCCCATGCTTTGGTCCAGTTTCCGGCGACGAAGTCGCCGAAAATTTCTAAAACCCTATTTAAGATTACTTAACCCAAGGGGATTCATAACCCTCTATTAAACAGTGATAACGTCGTAAAAACCGGACCAAAACATGTGTATTTTTATCTACAATGTATAATCTTTCCAATGGTACGACCAATCCGTAAACGGATGGTGCTACAAAAAGTTGAATACAAACCGAGCACGCAAAGACTGAACATATGAAGATTTCTGTATGATATATATATATATATATTAATACAGAAATTAAATAAATACATTAAATAAATAAAATCAGTAAGATAAACTTGTTTTGCTAAACCAATTCTCTAGACGAAAACTCCCCTTTTTTGCTCCTCTCTGCTAAACCAATTCTCTCTGCGCGGCGTGGGATGTGGACCGGTGGAGCTGGGGTATATATAGTGGGAATTATCTTACTTACTCCGAGAGCGAGTAAACTTTTTAGACCGTTGACAATTAATACGGCCAATTTACTCATTCCAAAAGCGAGAACAAATTTAAAAAATAAATTTGTTGTTGTCCATTTTATTGTCCTTTCAATGATTTTTTATGGGGTGACAGCTTTGACTAGAAATATAGAATGGCCCCTTGGCTTTGATGTGACAATTTTATCTGTTGGGACATTGGATTAATGCACTAATCCATTGTATCCTTTGTTTAGTTACCAGGACAGTTTTGTAAAAGTTTAAAAAAAAATATAGGTCCAGTTTAGTAGTTAGTATATACTGGAATTTTAAAATATTATCCCACTATATCCTGTGTTTAGTAACCAGGACAGTTTTGTAAAAAAATTTTGGGTTGACCTGGAAAAAAATTGAATTTTGATGAATTAAATTTACTTTATAAACCTATAAAATTTGGGGATAATTGGATTTTTTTTAGTTAATCATATATCCCTAAAATCCTATATAATACTGCGTACTAAACGTTCGATATCTTTTCTCATCCCACTAAATCCCATCCTACTATATCCCATTCATCCCTGTTACTAAATCTAGCCTAACAGTACAAAATACACAAAGTGCGAAATTAGACGTGGACGAAGAGGAAAATGGTATCGGGAGTGGCAATATTCGTTACCGTCCCATTAAGGTTCCGATATCGAATTTCGGTACCGGAATCATCCCGAATATCCACATTCCAAAAAAAATAAAGAATGCGAGTATCGGTTCGGGATGGTAACGGTACCCGGAATCATCCTGATACCCGATGAATGCCAAATTTTCAGTACCGGAACCGTCTCATTTTCACGAATTCCCGATAATATCGGGCAAATGGGATAACGGTTCTTGGTTCTTAATACCAACCGATTTTAGGACCATCCCATTTGTCCACCCCATGCGAAATCATCATTTTTGCATTATCAGAAATTTCTACAAAATAATGCGACTACTAGGAAACGAAGCCATTTTATTTTTTAATTCGAATCAAGGAGAATTAGACAAAACATCATTTTTCCATCAATTTCATCCATCTTTCAATGACAGAAATGGCTGAGCTAACTTGCAGCAGTGGGATCTACATTAACTGGTAGCACCACCACTAACAAAACCTAATGCAGCATTTTGATCCATAGTAATCTCGTTCCCGTGGTTCAATGGACAACTGTACAGTGTTGCAACTTACAGGGATTCAAGTGTTATACAAAAGAGGATTCTGGTATCTCTGAAGGAGATAACAGCATTGATACGCATTCGTACTGTTACACATCAAAGGAAATACCGAGTTACCACATGAGCTACTAGCTTAATTCAAAAGAGAAAGGTTGCAGATTGAACAAACCTTGCGTTGCTTGTATTTCTCCCTTACTGCAACTAAAGAACTGCTTCTTCTGCTCGATTGCAAGTCATGAAGTATGCATACGCATTCCATGAGATCGCCAGCTTTGTAGCCTGAGTTACTTTCTAATGCCACGGTCTGTTAAAAAAAAGGACAGCTTAGCTTAATTTAGATAAAGTGAAACCTACATTTGAAAGGTTTTTATTTAAGGGACGTTCATACCCATGGATGTGCATTAGGCTGGAGTGTGAATCTTGACAAGAACACAACTGATGCAGCAATTAAAGCGGGCAAGAATTTTATGCATCCATAATCCAACAAACTTAGGTCTGATAGATAATATGCCAAAAATTCCAATTCCAAGTTTGAATCCTACTGTAGATATATACAGCATTCCTCAATTTCAAAGGCCGAAAGTACGGATAGAAGGTGAATGTGTATTTATCATTAACAAAGTTTACCTGATAGTCCTCTTGAGCACTCTTGATTATTTTACTGCAAAGACCAACATAAAACACATTCTCAGAAGCCTATTCAGCCAAATGAAATGAAAACAAATAATAAAAGTAGCTCCTTTTTTCTTACTTGAGGAATGTAATTACCGTCGGATCCCCCATTTCAAATCTGAGATATGTGAGCACATAAGCCTCCATCTTGACAAGCTCGTGTTTCTCGTACGTATTATCTGTTATGTAACAAAAATCATCCACAGGGACATGGTGATGTTTAACCGCCTCGTACTTCCTATAATGGAACAGCACAACAGATAACTTGCATTCACGGATGTAAAAGCACGGGTAATGAATTTCAAAGCCCAAAAATGAACACTAGATGGAATTCAAAATGTAACTGGACTTGTTAATACAACAATCACGTACGAGGCAATGAGCATTGAAGAAACACCGAGAAGATGAAGCTTATGCCAATTTATAGCACTGACAGACAAGAATCTATCAATGTAGGAAACTGTTAAATACAATGTTTCCACATGGAGTTTGAATTCTTCGGACACCTGAACCAACCAATCTATCAGCATCCCTCTCATACTTGAAGTTACATCTTTCTGGATCTTCTCCAGGTAATCCGATAGTGGTCTTCTCTTGGCCTCCCTCAGGGTAAGAAAAAATAGATATATCAAACAGAAAGCCTAATTGCCAAATCAAGCAACAATTGCCAAATAAATAAACAAGTAACACCAAAACAGGTAAATCTGACAATGGTCCTCTTAGAATCCGTCTGATTAAAAAGGAATAGATTTATTAAACAGAAAACCTAACTGAAGTTTAATTCAAAAATTAACAGTCCAATGCTAATGTAATTCAACCCTAACTCAGCAACAATTGGGCAAAAGATATACTGCAATAACACCAACCTCCATACTACGAAGATAATCATATACACCAAAAGGATAAGGTTCACACGTCTGGGGATCGCAAGATATCACACCCAAATCCTCTATACGAGCATTTTCGGACTTCAATCTCTTCCTTTCCTTAACGCTAATTTTCACTTTATTCGAGTTCATCTTAGGTTTACTTTTCTGCTTCTGATCTTTACCCAATCGAACATCTCTAGACGACATCACATTCTGGATCTCACCCGAAACAACCCTCTTCTTTTTTCTCGGCCCAAAAGCCAGTGGCTCCTCCGTCGCCCTCTTCCCCGCCGCCGAACGAGTGACCCGCTTGCAATTTTCTTGGTCCGCCATTGTACAATACTCAAAATGAGTTAATGAACTCAATACAGAAAGCAGAATGATGGGCGAAGATAATTTCGAAAGTGCTGCAACAAAGAAGTAACCGCCATTAACAGAACATAACTTGTTCGAAAAAAATTCCAGTGCGTGGGACCGCCACTGGGTATTTGATGAATAACTTGAACCAAACCTGAAAATGGCGATTGAATTTCGTGAGCGGTGCGGATTTTGGAAGCTCGCCGTGGGATGAAACCAAACTAAATCTTGGATTTGGGAATTTGAGTGAGTTTGCCGCTTGCTGAACGATGATGATCTTTTATTTTATTTTAATAAATAATTAAGGCAGTTCAGTTTATCGCAGGCTAACCAAGTAAAGTAAGAAGGAGATAATTATTCAGTCCGCAATGCGGAACTTAAAATAATGTCGTTTTAATTTGTGTGAAGACAACACGATGTCGTTTTGATTTAAACGAACACATATATATTATATTATATATTTTAATATTTCTACACTTCGTCGTTTTAACTCCACACGAGTTAAAACGATTTCGTTTTAACTTGTGTACTCAATTGAGTACAAAATGTGAGTATATTCTTATTCAGTTCATAATTTATATATTATCGATTAATGAGATACTCAAATTACAATTGCGAGTTAAGTAGGTGTGGCATTTAATAACAAATTGGCTTTTTTTTTTGTAAATACAAATTGGCTGAATATTCAATTTCTCATGGTGCATGCAACAACAAGTGAGTTACCAAAAAAAAATGCAACAACAATTGAGGAATTCATACATACATCTTTAAAGGTATGCACAGAATCTGAAATCAGAAGTAGTGAGAGGTGATATTCAGGATAACTGTTTTTTTATCGGTAAGTTATATATTATTGCATATTAGTCCCTCTGCCAATTTGGCAAATAACAGGATTCGAGAACAAATTTACATTATTACAACTCATCTTCTCGACTCTTCTTCCAGCTCCACACCGAATCCACTCGACAATTCATCCAGTCCCCTCCGCGATTCGGCGATTATACTGCAGCCCAGCATGATTGGCGTCATACATGCTGAATTCCGGCAATCTACACCAGTCGTCGAACGAGATTCCAGGTAAATGCAACCCATTCATTTTAGGCACCACCACAACTGCAAGCGAATTTCATCAAAGACTGCATCAAGTGATCTATCCTTGTTTTCATATAGCTTGCTGTTTCGAGTTTTCCAGATGCCCCACATAATTTGCTGCCATAGAGCATTCCAAATTGATTTTTTCCATGGAGGAGCCGAGATATTCATGAATTGCTTGAGGTGTTGTATCGGCTCATTTGGCCAGGGACTGCAGATCTTCAACCAGATGGTGACTTTATTCCAGATTTGGGCAGTATAGGAACATGTTAGAAACAGGTGGCTTACTGTCTCCGGTTGGAGGCCACACATTGGGCATAAGACAGATTGCAATTGCACTCCACCCCGTTGCAAGTTATCTAGAGTTGGCAGACGAGATTGGAGCAGTTTCCAATTGAAGCTAGGTATTTTCAGAGGCCGGATTTTATTCCAGGCAAGTGTGGCACCCTTATTTGCTTCTGCATTTATTTTTCATAGAACTCCTTAGTGACATAACGCTGCCTTGTAGGGTCTGTCCAAGTCCAGCAGTCCACAGACGAGGTTGGGTTTGGCGCTTGCTGTAATCTGTCTGTTAGCTCCAGAAACTCAGCAATTGCTTCATTGGAGCAGGGATGCATCCATATCCATGTCCACATCCATATCCAGGTATGTCCATTGTAATATCCTTTTTCAGATATTTTTGCAGTTTTATCCCTAGCATATAGATAGAAATTAGGGAATTGCGTAGATAAAGGCTCATTGTTCAATTGGAGGACATTCCATCAGGAAACAACCTCCGAAAAAATTCAACAATAAATTCAGCTTAACCCCTTGATTTCACTGCAAGAATAGGTTTGGTGATCGAAACCGATTTCACACAATAATATTTGGTGCCACAATGTTGTACAATTTTTAACAGGGGCTCATGAGTAATTGCCCATTGGTAATGCCCCACATGTAAATATTACAATTCAATAAAAATCTCACTTAGCCAAAAAAAATCTTGAATTATAATCTTATTTATTATTAGATCCAACGACTAAGATCAATCTCATATTTTAAGTTTAGATTATTAATTTTTTATATTAATAATCACATTTTAAGATTAGATTGATATTAGTTATTGTTTCATAACACGATACTACAATTCAGAATTATATCTCATTAATTGCGGTATAATAATTGAGGATGAGGAGATTTTTCTTTATATATTTTAAAATTGAAGTTATAAATTATAAAACCCCTTGTAAATCCAATCTCACTCCACGTGTCATTTTAACTATGTCTAATGGACCTAATGATCAATCACAGATAATAAGCTAGTGTTTTAACATAATTCAACAAGTTTCAACAAACTTGCACAAATGTTGGAGTATTTAGCAAGCATACAAAATGACAAGATATATTGATCCTGCACAGTGCGGCGATGAATACATAAACAACTTTTTGCTCACTATCTAAAGTGTCTCTCTTTCTACCAAAGAACCATGTATACAAGAAAAATCACATTAGCTAAATATCATCCCTAATTACTACCACTTTCACCACAATTAAATTCTATCCCACAATATATAATTTAGTCCTGATCAGTTCACTTCTTATCATGGACAACTCCATCAGGGACAAAATCCTTCAATCCAGGACAAATAAATCAGGACCGTCGGATTAAGACGATGAGGAGAACAAGAAGCTGCAGGACCTCAATGACTTCAACATCATCTCTCTGCCATGTTCGATGACGAGTGCCGGACTACCGAGACCACCCTGGATTGCCTCAAATCGGAGGAATCACCGGAGAAAGTCATCGAGAAGATAGATGATACCGTGAAGGTGGATATTGGCGCGGTGCAGATGAAGAAGACGAAGGACTGTGGTGTGCTGCTGGAAGGGTAGAACTGCTCTAATTTTGTTCAGTTTTATTCTATTGGGATAAATCAAGAGAAGCAATCCACCAAATTTGCTTTGTCTTGTTGACTGAACAAATTTCTGTCCACATTGAATTTCATAGTGAGTAATATTCTTCCACTTGCAAGGTCCCTTGCACAATTCGGTCTGCCTTCATTACCAGATCAAAAATCTGGAGGGAATCTTCGCCTGAATTGAAGGTTTGGACAAGTATCTACCATAGTTCATAAGAGTTGGGATAATATTTAAACTGGTTTACCAGTCTTCTTTCAATTGATCTGGTGATCTAGTTGAACATTTGTGTGTCATGTTGTCGCCATGCCTTATACTCTGGATTGATTTTTGCCGGTTCTATGGTGTTGCCGATGATAAAGTCCAAGTGACCCTTTCCAGTAATTGTCAACTCCATCATCTTGGCCCATAATACATAGTTGTTGCTATCCAATTTCAAGTCAATGATGACTGGTGCATCATCCTTCACAGGTTTGATTGCATCTGGCTGAGACTGTTGTGGTGCATTCTGATTTTGCATGAACTGTGCAAATCATTGAGCCAAATAGTTATCAATTCCAGATTCGGGGATGGTAATTTCACCAGATGTCTCCCCACCCGTCATGACTCACAGCTGTACCAGAGAGGAATTCACAAGGTAGATGACGAAACTGGATCTAATCCCTACTCTGATACCATGTAGAGATGAAGAGTTTTGGAAAAAGTTTTCATTGTGTATATCATCCACGATTTTGAGGCTACATATAGACAAGCGTCATGAGAACCATGATCTACATGATCTCCACAATCCCACAAATTCGAGATTCCAAATGTAAGGGAGGATTTATATATATCCTTACCTTTCAACAAAGTCGACTAGGGTCGCATCCGCGACGGACTCTCTAGAGGATAGCTGAATGTACAGCACAATGGGGTTGCTGTCGCCAAGCATGGAAGTGAAGATCATTGATCAAGAAAGCAGAGAGCAACAATTTGTTAATTGAACGGGCAAGCTTTCAGCTTTAGCTGAAGGGTCCCACGATAATGAAAGGCATTAGTACTTCTATTTGAGGACAAACAAATCTAGATCGTTGGATTTAACGGTCAAGGTTTGTTTGTCCTGGATTTAAGAATTTTGTCCCTGATGCATTTGACCCTGATAAGAAGGGAACTGCGCTTTTGATATGCCAAAAAAAATACACTTAACATACTTAGGATCAAGGTTCTCCAACTTGTTAAAGCATGTATGGAGCACAGCCAAGGTAGAGACGAGAAAGAGAAATGGTTCTGCAAGTTTGCGGTTATTCTTCTAGAGTTCTTTACTTCTTGCAATTCTTCATCTTCACATACTCACGCTAGGGTTAGATATAATCATATTGTTTGTATTGAGATTATGAATTAGAATGGAGACGATGATTTTGGAAGAATTCTTCCGAGTTTTGTTGAAAAATTTTCCTTTGTATGGTACATAGTATATATAGAGTTTACAATCACACACTCCCCACGTTTCCAACTTCCTTCTAGAGTCCCGGTGATCATGGGATCATGATAAATTAAGATTTGACAAATCTCTTACATTATCAGCAAAACGATTTTCTTAACATTCCCCCTCAAGTTAAGTGTAGAGTATCTAATGCCTAACTTGCATAATACTTCACAGAAGAGTCGACCGTTTACTACTTTGGTCAAGATGTCAGCCAACTGGTCTTTAGATCTTACAAAGAGAAGTGTAATGCATCCACTCTCGAGCTTCTCTTTGATGAAATGATGGTCTACTTCCACGTGTTTGGTCTTGTTGTGTTGTACGGGATTTTGTGCAATTTGAACAGCCGCCCAATTATCACATATTAATGGGCATGCCTGGGACGATGCAAGTCCCAATTTTCTCACTTTTTAATTTTTTCGGTATCATCTCCTGTAATAATCGTATCAACAACGTATATGATAAGACCTGTAATTCCTTCATCCCAATGTTTCAAGAAAAGAGTATGATCGATGTTTCTCTGACTGTAACCATACTTTCTCATAGCTAGATTGAATCGACCAAATCATGCACTGGGAGACTGCTTCAAACCATAGAGAGATTTCTTCAATCAGCACACCTCATTGGGGCAAAAATCACCTAAAAACTCGATGGACCCTCCATATATACTTCGTCATTCAGATCCCCATGAAGGAACATATTTTTCATGTTGAACTGATGCGTGCACCAGTCCAGGTTCGCTGTAATACAGAACAAGACCCGAATAATGTTGATAAGCACCTATTTAGGGCTTATTTCATGTATCAGTTTATATCATTTCATTCCCTAAACACTAAGATTATAGCTCAAATCATGTTCATTTCAACTAGATTGGAGAAACAC
>JAOYMZ010090624.1:0-10821 GCA_025802335.1 Pinguicula primuliflora
TTATGATTCCAGTTGTGATTGTATTTTCCGTAACTATGCTCACTTTTGGGGCTAGTTTGTACAATCACGTTTCTTATAAATAAAACCTCCTATTCCCCGAAAAAAAAATAGTTTTATCTCGTAATGGGAAATTTGTTAGAAAGGGCTATCTAAGTCAGAGACTTTTTGTGTTGAATGTACTTTCTGATGAGGCTAGTAAAATACCTTATTGAATGTTCCCTACCTATTGAAGAAGACGAATCGGAGATCGACAAGCAACCTGTCCAATTTTCCTTCCGCCGTCGCCTTGCTCTCCTGTCCAGTGCACAAAGTATTGAGCCCCAATTGAAGGGGTGTGCCAGCTCAAGTGCAGAGACAAAACAGTTTTCTCCTCAAACGGGAAACCATGGGCTGAATATTTTGTAGGTGGCAAGGGAAAATGGGCCGAATGTTGCCGTTATTCAGCCCAACTTCCGACTCACATATTGGATTTAAAATATGTGCAAAATTTTGGTGTTGAATATACTAATCTTAATTAATTATCACCGTAAGTATATTTAAAATTTCTGTATCTTACAATGTGTGTGTGCACGCGCGCCTGGGCCACTGTCTATCCTCATGTGAACCATCTTATCTTTTTAGGCCATGGAAAATTTATTTTCTACAAAAAAATTTTTTTGATCTCTTTAACTTGCGGAGAAAGAATTATTATCGTGGGCTAAAATGTGTATGCATTTTCGGAACATGTGGGACTCTAAGAGATAGTGTTTAAGTGGGGAACAAACTCTTGTAATTCCCATCTATAAATATGATCGTCTTTTAGGATTCATCGCGCGTTGAATTGAGAAGCCATCTACACGATATATATTCTTCAAGTTTCTGTTTGAGCAAGGGTTGGTGTCTTCTCCACCTTCCAGCCACGAGTGCACGTGTTCGGAAGTTGCTGTGTGAATCTTTGAAAGCGACCGGCGTTTGAACATTTAGCACCACGGTTGTGCCAAATTCTCTTTCAAGGCAGTGGTGATGGCCACAACACAGCGTTGAAAGGATCTACGATAAGTTCTCGTTTTCTGATAAATTGCAGTATATCTCCAACACAGGTGTTATGATCCCGTCTCTCGACGACTCTATATTATGCTCCACTGTGATTTTGTGGAAATTGAATTCTATTTTAGTAAGCTATCACAGTCTAGTGGTCAGGGAGAGAGACAGAATGACCCACTAGATTGGATAAGCTTACCTACTCTTGAACTCCAGAAAGAGCCACCCACAGCAGCATCTCCCATGCCACCAATTCAAGAGCCACCCGAACCTGAACCCTTACCACTTGACGTGGTACAGTCTGGAGGCCCCGTTGTGTCAACTCCTTTGCCGGATGCCATGGTAAGATCTCCTGATCCAGCCATTACAGATTCTTCTCACATTCATGTTGATTCAGGTATTGATGAGATCAGCAGGCCGACACGGATACTCCCGGATCGGTCCACCAGGGGCATTGCGGCTAAGAGATATACAACCGAACATGTACCTGGCCAGAAGAGATATCCTGTAGCAAATTTATTTCGGGGGAGATTAACGATAGTTGCGAAAGCTTTTTCTATGGCACTATATACCGAGGAGTTACCTGGGAACGTTGAAGAGGCCTTGAGTATACCTGAATGGAGAGAAGCCATGAAGGTAGAGATGGATGTGTTGGAAAAAAACTCTACCTGGGATAAGTGTAGATTACCTGAAGGAAAGAGACTTGTGGGTTGTAAGTGGGTGTATACCATAAAGAGGAAGGCAGATGGATCAGTTGAATGATATAAAGCTAGATTGGTGGCAAAAGGCTACACCCAAACGTATGGGGTTGATTATTCCGAGACATTTTCTCCCGTGGCAAAGATGGATACATTTTGAGTTTTATTCTCAGTTGCAGCCAACAGAGATTGTCCATTGCACCAGTTCGATGTGAAAAATGCATTCTTGCATGGTGACCTTGAAGAAGAAGTATACATGGAAAGTCCACCTGGTTTCTCACCATTTTTTGGACAGGGGGAGGTTTGCCGACTTAGGAAAGCACTTTATGGTCTCAAACAATCCCCAAGGGCATGGTTTGGGCAGTTTACTCTGGCAATGAGAAGATATGGATATCATCAAAGCAATTCTGATCACACATTATTTTTGAAAAAAAGAGCTCAAGAAATCATGTGCCTTATAATCTATGTGGATGATATGGTTATAACAGGGGACAATGAGGAGGAAATTGAAAACTTGAAGGTGAACTTATTCAAGTTTGAGATGAAGGACTTGGGAAAGTTGAAGTATTTCCTTGGCATCGAAATTTTGAGATCGAAGTATGAAATTTATATTTCTCAACGCAAATATATTCTTGACTTGTTGGTGGAAACAGGCTTGCTGGAGTGTAAACCATTTGATTCTCCAATGATGCAAAACCATGGACTTTGGATCATTGAGGGAGCCAAAGCTGCTGATAAAAAGAGGCACCAACATCTTGTGGGTAAGTTGATTTATTTGTCACATACTAGACCTGATATAGCTTATGCTGTGGGGATAGTGAGCCAGTTCATGCATTGTCCCCAAAGAGATCGTTGAGAGGCAGCCATACGAATTGTGAGATATTTGAAGGGCACCACCGATACTGGAGTTCTCTTCAAAAGGAATGGACACCAGAGAATGGAAGCATACACTGATGCGGATTGGGTTGGTAACCTGGTGGATCGAAAATCTACATCTGGTTACTTTATGGTTATTGGTGGGAACCTGGTGACATGGAAGAGCAAGAAACAGAAAGTAGTCGCCTTATCGAGTGCAGAGGTTGAATTTCAGGGTATAGCAAGAGGAGTCACTGAGATACTTTGGCTAAGGAAGTTGATGACAGAGTTGGAATTTCTCCCTAGACATGCGTGTCCACTTTATTGTGATAATAAAGCTGCAATTGATATTGCTGAGAATTCTGTGCAACATGACAGGACAAAACATGCAGAGATGGATAGACACTTCATTAAAGAGTAACTTGAAGCAGGAGTAATCAGTTTACCCTTCATAAGGTCAGAAGATCAGCTGGCTGACATTCTCACCAAAGCAGTTGCAGGACGTTCGTTCTATGAGGTTGTGAGCAAGTTGGGTGTTGGAAGTCTCACCACTCAACTTGAGGGGGAGTGTCGGAAATCTATAGATAAGGAAAAGAGAGATTTGTGATCATTACAAATCTCTCCATATCTCTCAGGACTTGATGTACCAAAATCTTTGGACTTACCATATTATTCTTTGTCTATATGTTGTACCTTGTACACCATATGAAAGATAAGAAAAAGAAAATAAAAGGAAGAGCTTTTCCCGTGGACGTAGGCATTGCCGAACCACGTAAATTCTGTGTCTTTGTATTCAATAATCAGCATTTGAGTTTAGGACCATTAAATGGGATCCAAAACTAGGACGATTTCACCAAAAAATATTCTGCCATCATGATCCTAAACTCAAACGCGAGTGACACCACTGCCGCGTAACATTTAAAAAAAGGAAAATGCTATTTGTACACACTTTTTTGACACTATTGATTGACATTGTGATGTGACAATAATCACAACCACAATTAAAAGCAAATAAATAATATAACATGTGGTTGTGATGGTTGCCACATCATATCAATGAATGGTGTCAATAAAGTGTGTACAAGTAGCATTGCTCTTAAAAAAATATTATTCTGACTGTGATAAAGTCAAAAATTTATTAAAGTGATAGTACATATCATCATCTGCGTAATGATAAGTATCCAACTTTCTGGTCCAACTTTTCGATCCAACTTTTCGATACCGTGGTCTTTTGAATGCTGAATTAATAAAGTAAGATAAGTTTTGGAATCCTCGCATTGAAATGATGTCGGAACTAGTCATGAATTTCGGTCTCGGTGGCTTCGCCGCCAAAAAACTAAAACTCTATTAAATAAGCATTTTAAGAGCAACAAACTTAACTCTAACAACCTTAAATAGTGTGTTACGATGACCAAAATGAAAGTTTAGGACCGGTTCCCAAACATATTCGATGTGAGGATTCCAAAATCGGTCTTATATTTTTATTTTTGCAGCTAAAAGACCTCGATATCGAAAAGTTGGATCAAATAGTTGGTCCAAAAAGTTGGACACTTATCGTTTTCCCAATCATCTCTCCTCACAAAGTAACTTCTTTATGAGTACGTCAAATTTCAATGTTGTCGAGGCTGGCTGTCCTTTAAAACATCGGGCTGCAGTGATGCAAATTTCAATAATTTGCATCACTAAGGTTGGGTTTGGTGTTCCTGTTAACCACTCGTTTGGTATCCAACGTTTTAAATGACCTGTCTGGGGGTTTACGATCCGGGCAGGGTATACTGCAGGGCTACTCGTTGTTTTTAATCCCTTCTGCGAGGAGGGTTGAAACATTCCCCCAGTTACCCGCAACAGTAAAATTACTGATGAGCTCATTTCATATCCATTTTTTGGGCTCATTTCACATGTTCTTTTCATTGATTTATTTGCCTAAACACCTATTTTGCACCTCATTTCATGCTTAATTGCATCAATGCAGGACTGGAGATCAAAATCAGCAACCTGATGTGAATCATGGGTTTTATGAGGGATTTCTTGCATTTTTATGCACATTCTGTGCATCACAGCTTGCATTTTTATGCACATTCTGTGCATCACAGAACAGCAACAAGTTCAAGGTCACGGTTGAGCATTAAATTGGACTGATCCAGCCACCCGATGAGCTTCTGGGCATCATGGACCATCTATGCACACCTTGGAATAAAGCAAAGTATTTTTACACAAGTGTGCGACTCAATTCTGGAGCCGAGCAGCAAGGAAATCTTGACCGGTATGCCAAATCTGCACAATTTGTGCAACCTTGGAGAAACCAACAGAAACTTATATATGTGCACCTAAATCCATGTGTATGTGCACATCTGAAGGGTCCAATATACTCCCCGACTTGTGATATACACTTGGATGTATACAAATACTCAAAATTAAACCAAAGGATCAAGGAGAGGACCATTATCCAAAAGGAGCAAGAGCCAAAAGTTGGTGAAAAGCTACATTGTCATTTTTGGCAAAATCTGGGAAATGTCTGCAGTAACCTTGAACGGTGCATATCTCTTACTTGGTTGGGAGGATAAATTTGAGATTCTACCACGAGTTAGGGCAAGCAATTATCTACAAATGTTGTGAGGAGTCCAATCCAGAATCAACCGCCATAAGAAGATATAACGGAAAATGCTGATTCTGTTTGCTGATATGCAAACAGTTACACATATGTGCACATATGAGTGCACAACTTCCAAACGGGTGCAAAGATTAATCTGAGATTTCACCAAAATATTCCTAGGTCATTACCCTTCAAGTGTTATTTAGGCATTTTCCACATTTGAGCCTCGAGTTGAACTTTCTAGATGCAATATCAGTTTGGAGTGCACATGCAGCTAAGAAGACTTCTTTGTCCCTCAATCATGTAGGAGCCATGCACAAACCAGAAGGGATATCTGGTAAATACTGAATACCATCATCTATACAAGTGAAGAGTTTCATTTGGGAGTGCAGATTTGAATTTTATCACAAGGGAAGCGACACCAGAAACCATATCCAATTCGGAGAACCAGTTGGAGGAAGGGGATCCAGTTCTGCATCAGCTACCTCCGTGGCTGCCATGGGCTGCTCCTCTGCTATTTTATTGTTTGTATTAGCTCATGCTATAAGTTTTATTAGATTCAAGGCTTAGTTGAGCCGAAACTAGATGTTTTGATTCAGATCTTAAACCTTTAATATCAGCTATCTCATTTTGTTTGTGTGTGTTTAGATTTATTAGTTCATATCATTCTGATCAAATCCTATGAGCTATCTGTGTGGTTTATACATGTTGAGGAATCCCTTGTGTATATAGGACACCGAACACACCCACACCTTCGCCCTTGGGGGCGGACCCCTAGCTTTATGTGCCATATTCAAACAAACAGTTCATATAGTAATCTTATCTTCCCTTTCATGTATGGAGGTGAGGCTGTGAAGCTAAAATGTCCCCTTTGAATGGTAGACTAACTGGTATACCTCGGAATAGGCCCAATTATACATGAGTTTGGTGGTTGATTGAATGAGAGATGCATGATAGATAGGGTTGAAGTTAGAATTGAAAATGTTAGTTAGGTAAAATACTGCAGTCCTTGAATCAGTCCTCCAATTGTTGTCTTATCTCCTGATCCATTGCGATTTATATTTAGTTGTCTTCATAGCTATTAAACCTTATTTCCTTAGCTTTTCAATGAAATTGGTTTCACCTCCTTCTGATTATTCATCTGAAAGATATGCATTCCTGAACTGACTGATATACTTATGAAAACTAACTGTCAAGCATATATTGACCTTCCTCGTGAATCTTGACCCTTGCTCACTAGTATTGTATTATAATTTATCTGTGTACACTTTGCACGCATCAAGTTTTACCCACTACAAAATCGTAAAATCATAAATTTAAAACAAAACTTATTCAATTAGGATAGGCAGAACGTCATTCTCATCTGCCGCGACTTTCATCTCCCGACGAATGACGAAAATCGACGACAGTCGATCAGAAACTCGATGGCGAAGGCTCCCACTGGTCAAATTGTCTCAAGTAAGCCATTGTTTAACTTATTTTCCTTGGAATTTATCTCATTTAGTTGATTTAGGTCTGAAATTGTTTTCTAGGGTTGGATTAATTTGCGACTATATGGAGGATTAATTTGATCTGGGTATCTGTTTAATTCATGAATTATGATGCATTGTTGTTTTGTGTTGGCGATTTAGGTTTTAAATTGTTTTTTCTGAAAATCCTTCCGGTTACTGTTTGTATTTGTGATTTAGGTTTGAAATTGTTTATGTTTCTGTTTTCTATGTTTCTACTTGCGAATTTATCTGAGCTTAGCAATGGTTTCATGTAAAGATTTTCTTCTCTGTTCCAGTTAGTCAATTTTATACTTCTTGTAAAGATTAGCTGCTCTACAATTTTTTTAGGTTTGAAATTGATGGAAATCGAGTTCGATCTGGAAGAAATGACCTCGGATAAATACGATGACGATGACTTACCAAGTTACAAATCTACGCCAAGTGTTACGAAGCCATTCAAGAAACCCACTGTAAAGAAGAAAGCTATGAAAAATCTGGAAGCTGAACAGGGAAAGAAAGTATACATGAACTCTGCCGATGAAAAGATTCTCCTATCAACGATGATAGAGCTCAACCGGAGTGGGTGGAAGTCAGGGTAGGGATTGAGGTCAGGTACATATGAAAAATGTGCAGCACAGATCAGGAGCCAAGTTTCTGGAGCAGGGTGAAAGGCCCCAATGTTGACAACAAATTACACTCTTGGGCCAAACAATACAAGCTCCTTTCAGAGTTTACCAAGAGAAGTGGGGTGACGATTGACCAGATCATGCATAGCATTGTCGTGGACTCCGAGGACATATGGAAAGAATTACAGGAGGTATTATAGCTTCTTTCAATTTAGTTAACTGATATTTCAGTTTTTAGTACATATCATTTGTTGATGAGAGTTTTTTTATTGTAATAGTCCAATAGCAAGTTCTTGACGTTGCAGGGAAAGTTTTTCCCCTACTATACTATGAACAATGGGCTAAGTTATTTGGTCAAAATCGGGCTACTGGCTCAGGTGCAAAGGATCATGGGACTGCTGAAGTCCAGGAGAATTGTAGGGAGATTATTGATGAGTGCGAGGAGGAGGAGAACCAGACTTCAGAACCAGAATTGAAGACAACCCCAACATCAGATAAGTCCACAACCGCCGTACACGGTGCTACCCGTGCAGCTAGGGCTCCTAGAAAGAAGGCAAAGGTAGAGGTGACCTCGGAGTTGGAGTTAGGTGCTTCTAAAACTTTTGCTTCTGTTGAGGCGGTATGCAGGGAGCTACTAGCTAAGAAGAAGGATGTCGTGGACGTGGGTGGAGCCGATACGAAGACGGATACATTACTGAAGCAGGTAGAATTAATTCAAGAACCCACCTTTACCCAGCAACTTCGTATAGTTGAAAATCTCTTGAAGAATGACGAGCAGTTTAGGATTTGACAGCTTTTGGATGTTGACCGTCACTGTAAGTATGCTTTAGGTTCGTAGCAGGAGAGTTCAGTTGAGCTACTCTATGTTATGTTTGAGCTGCTCTTTGTTTCTGTCTGTATTACGTTATATCAGGAGTTTTGGATGTTTTGGTGGACATGTTTCTCTATGTTATGTTCTCGCATATGTTCTATTATGCAAGTGTTTCTGTTAAAAGGATGTTCGTAAATATTTTTGACAGAGGATGCTCGCAAATGTCTATGCTGCTTTTGCATGTTTATGACATGTTTCTGTTAAAAGGATGTTCGAAAATGTATCTGAAGAAGATGTTTTGGATCATTAATTCTTTTATAACAAGGTAAGGGCAAAATGGTAAAAATTACTGATTCTATCAGAAACCTAGTTTAATCCCCAGAATAGTTGTGATACCGAACAGGTAGGTAAAGTATTTCCATCAACAACGCATTCGTTACCAAACATGATTGCTAAAGAATTCACGCAATTCTCCTACAACTTCTCCAAATCAAGTTTATTTTGACTTCGATACCAAACCCAATCTAACATTGCCACCAAAATCACCTCCCATAACCAAACTTTTTTTTTCCAATAATCGCTCAACTTGTAATCAACGAATGGTAACGGATGAAAGATCTACTGGATTACTCATCTCCTGCAGCTGCAGGGTGCAACCGAAAAGAAAAATGCTAATCATACTTACCTTTTTTATACTTAATTAAAATAGGTAAAACAACGTCATTTTACACAAAATGACGTCGTTTTATATACGGTACATAATTAAGTATAAAAAAAACTAACTATACCTAACATTTTTTAGCCGAAAAATGTAATCTGTGGAAGAAGAAGAGATGTAAACTGATTTACGACTCTGCATTCTCGTTCTCCATCTTTCGCCAAAGAAAATTAGCTTCAACAACATCACGTTAAAAATATTTTGCAAGCCGATGCCCCTCAGGAACCAATTTCCGGTACTTCTCAAAGTTGTTTTCAGCTTCACCATATCTTCTCAACAAACTATAAACTATGCCTTTACCCTGATACACACGGAAATCACATGGAACTACCTGCTCAAGCTCCTCGTAAATACTCAAAGCATCATCGAGTTTAAGTTGAAAAATCCGAATTTCAGCTATCAGAAGCTTAAAATCCATCAAAGATTTCACTAGATTGTCCTTCTTGCACATGTCAATGGCCTCTTCAACTTTTTTAAGTACATAATTGAAGGCATCAGCACCGTTTTCATAGGAGGCGATGTTCACCAACCCGTGGTAGGCTTCAACGCGAAGAGGGGCTTTTTGAATCAATTCGTCGAACAGATTCTGGGCTGTTTCCAGCTCCCCGTAGTATTCGTGTAATTGGGCTTTAAATATCATCCAACTGATTCGCTCCGGCTGAAGAACAATTAGTTTATTCAGAGTGGCGATAGCGCCTGGAATCTTCTCGCGCTCAGACTCGATTTCCTTCAGCTTCTTCATCCCTTCAACATCGTCGGATTGGGAAAGCACATTATATAATTTCTCCATTTCCTCCTCCGTAATCGTATACTTGCCAGTGTACCCGGCTGAAATCGGCGACGTAAAGAAAGGTGTTGATGAAGAATAATGTCTGGATAACAAAATCACCGCTGCCGCCGTGATGGCTGCGACAACTGCGGCTTTTACTGCAATCCGAAACGAGCTCTCAGGTAAGGCTTTCTCGTCTGAAGCTCCGGATAAACTTTGTTGGTTTCCAGAATTTGGGATCTGAAAATGAAATTTGGCAGGAGTGTGGAATAAGCGGCGATGCGGCGGCGATGTTAGCCGTCGGAAGTTGAGTGAAGGCGAAGATTGAGGTAAATATGAATGACGTTGGCTTAACCGCAAATTGCCGGCAGTGGGCTTAGCTGCAAGTATGTTCAGAGCATCCATGGAGCTTAGGTTTGAGGGAATCCCAGAGGTAGGTGCTAACGTCGGATTTGTTGGCCGGAGAAGTAGATTTATTTATTTATTTATTTATTTTATTTATTTATTTTATTTATTTATTATGTAATCCTTTATTCATTTTAATTTACACTAGTATTTAGAGAACGATGCCCAACTAAGAAAACTCGTCTTACGGAGGAGGAACTTTCGGCACGAGTTACATGGTGGAGGAGAAGGGTAAATAAGTCGTTGTAGAAGGGATGGACTACGATTGCTCAGCAGGAAAGTGGCGAAACATCAAGAAAAGAATCTACAAACAAGCCTTGCAACTTTCCTACAGGATGGAGACCAAGAAGATTGGGAATGTTGTTTTCTGAGTATGGTTTTGTTTGGGATGTCTATATCTCCCGGCAATTGGGAACGAATGGCAGAACATTTGAATTTGTGAGGTTCGGTTTGGTGAGTAATCCAGGCAAACTTGAAACGGCAAGAGATTAGTAGGGTGCTTTCTGGAAGTGAATTTGGCTCGCTTCAATCAGGGAGGCTCTTACAGAAACACCTCAAATGTTCCAAGTACTTCAAAGCCTAAGGTGACCCAGCAATGGCAACCTATCAAAACACAAGAGAAAAAATCAGATGGAGTAGTGAAAGCAAGAGTCTCGTATGCTCTAAAGAACAATGACTCTCAAACTGAAACTCTAGATCATTTTCAAACAGAGTTGAAAGATCTGGAATGGCTGAAAACTTCGTTAGTTGCAGTGCTAAATGTTGGAAAAAAATATACATTTCGTAGAGATTCCACTTAAGCTTCGGAAAAGGCTAAAGATGGAATATAAACGATT
>JAOYMZ010090635.1:0-10821 GCA_025802335.1 Pinguicula primuliflora
ACTATTCCTTTCTTCATACGCCTTCATTGATCCATCTCAAAACATATAATCTGTGGCTACCTGGAATCATGTTCTTTAATCTATTCTATCTGCAATGTTAATTCCTTCCTTTGACCTCCCAAAAAGGCCAACTTGGGTTCTAAGTAAATCTATGAAGAAAAGGTATGGTAAGACTTTCTTGTTTATATCCATCCACATAACAAAATGAGATTCCCTGCAGTCATGGATTCCCAATTTCTGTTCATCATCTTCTTGTTTTCAGTTGTCATTGGGCGGTGCAGTCTATTGGCAGATGGCTTCGGTTGCAACTGGGGATTGCTGTCGACACATCCCTTGTCACCTAACATCATCGTCAGGTTAATGCAAGACAACGGATTCGACAAAGTGAAACTCTTTGAAGCTGATCCAAGGGCCATGGGGGCTCTTGCCAAGTCTGGGATACAAGTCATGGTGGGGATTCCCAACGACATGCTGGCAGAGATAGCCAGCAACCTGAGCGCTGCTGAGGAATGGGTAGCACAAAATGTTTCACATTATCTGTCAAACAAGGGTGTCGACATAAGGTCAGCATTTCCCGATCATTAACAGATATCTTTTTACCTCGCGGTTGCCTAAACCACGCGTGGTCCTGCCTGAATTCCGCTTAAGTGCCCGCTTACGGACACATAGGGCGTTCGGGTCTGCCCACCTATTTTTAAAGATGTTGATCAACCATATTTCCAAACAGATACGTTACTGTTGGCAATGAGCCATTCCTTAAGAGCTACAGCAACAGATACACACAAGCCACCCTTCCTGCTCTCCAGAACATCCAGGCGGCTCTGATCAAGGCCGGTCTAGGCCGGGACGTGAAGGTAATGTACATGGGATATATAAACAAAGAGATCAATGAAGGTTCATCATTAAATCAAAGTCCACACATTCAAACTTCCGCAGGTCACAGTTCCGCTCAATGCTGACGTTTACCAGTCGGAAACCGGTGTTCCCTCCGGCGGAAACTTCCGGCCTGATATCCACAGTCTCATGATCTCCATAATCAAATTCCTGGACAACAACGGCTGCCCTCTCACCATCAACATCTACCCTTTTCTCAGCCTCTACGCCGATCCAAACTTCCCCATCGATTTCGCGTTTTTCGAAGGCAACGCCTCCCCTGTCGTTGACGGCGCAATCATCTACAGAAATGTGTTCGATGCGAATTACGACACCCTGATTTCCGCCCTGGAAAAGAACGGATTCCCATCAATGCCCGTCATTGTTGGAGAAATTGGGTGGCCTACAGATGGAAATTCTAATGCTAATTTCCAGCTAGCCCGCCGCTTCAATCAGGGACTCATCAACCGCATAAACCAAGGAATTGGGACACCCAAACGCCCCATCCTGCCCGATATTTACCTGTTCTCCCTCATAGACGAAGACGCAAAAAGTACTCAGCCCGGAAACTTCGAACGCCATTGGGGTATTTTCTTCTTCGACGGTACGGTGAAGTATCCGTTGGACTTGGGCGGCGGTCGGGACCTCACGGCGGCGAAAGGGGTCCGTTATCTGGCGCGTCAGTGGTGCATCATGTCCCCCGAAGCTGACATCTTGAGCACAAATCTGCCACAGAGCATCAATTTCGCCTGTACTTACGCTGATTGCACGAGCCTTTCGTCTGGCTCCTCTTGTGGGGGTCTGGATTTGAGGGGCAATGCGTCCTATGCGTTCAACATGTATTATCAGACGGCGAACCAGCAGAGAGGAGCCTGCGATCAGTTCTTTAATCTTTCGGTGATTACGAGAATTGATCCTGGTTTTCGTGGAGGTCCGTGCAGGTACGAGATTATGATTGATGAGGGTAGGCACGAAGGGGCGAGACCGCCGCCAACATCAGCGTCTGGGATTAGAACTGGTGTGAGTTTGTGGGTATTATTATTGTTGGCTCTGGTTCTGAGGACTTGTTGACTCGAGTTGATTCTTTGTTGTTTTCGGTTGGGACAAGCAATTTTCTCGAAGACGGTTGGTTGTCTGGTGCCCTCCATCTTGACCATTGTTGTCTAAGCATGCGGTCAAGCGGGTCTAGCCCACATAGGTGCTATGCTTGTGCGCGGGACGGGTTCGGGGCATCCCATTGCCATTCCCTATGCAGGACCGCCCATATACATACTTCATTCATGGGATAAAGTCATCACAACATAGGGGTAGGTAAATGCAAGGTTTGATAAAATATTGCATGTCTCCTGTACGCCATGCGGTCTATGGGATATTTTAGGCGATCTGGACGTTCAGAGCGGTCGTCTAGGCGGCGTACGATTGTCAGCAAATTTAATTTATTCTATTTACATATATTATATTTTAGGCATATTGTCCCTGGGCATCTAGCCAGACCGCGGTACATTCGGGGCAACTTGATATTTTTGGCCTCCTAGACGGCGCCTAAGCGGCCACAAAGGCCGAACTCTAGAACAGAGGGTAAATGACTGGTTGGCCTAGTGGTTTAAGAGTGATAATTGCACTCAAATGTCATGAGTTCAAATCTCCTCAGCAACATGAGCCTATCACATATGGCTTGCCAAGTGTGGCTTACCTCCTACCGTAGTTTACAGGCTGTTCCGGTAGGACGTTGAATTTACCTACATCGGTAAGGTTCAGTACGTTATCAAAAAATAGGAGAACTTTAGTACAGTTTCATTTTTGCTAAGAGTAATAGTAGTCCAAGAATAATACAAAATTAAAAAATATATATTTTAAGCACGACACGTGATAAAAAAATTTTGGGTCTGACATTTAAAGTAAAGCATTTTTTACCCGACCCAATTGGTCGATTTGGACCCGTCCCAAACACGGAATGTGTCCACGTATGGAGCCGTACTGCTCCACCCGGATTTTCTATAGTATTTATTGTTGAGATATTTATCTAAAATTAAACCAACCTATAAGAAAATATGGTGCTACAATCTATCACATTAGAATAATGCTACTTTTACCCTCAACTTTGATAAACTTCATAAACTCCCTTATGTGTCAACTATCAACACCACACATTAAAAAATGAGTGTGGTTGTGTGTGTGGTTGTGATGGTTGTCATATAAGGAGATTTATGAAGTGTGCCAATTTTGAGGGTACATGTAGTATTGCTCATCACATTATGCTCAATGTCTTTTTTTTTTGGTAAGGCATGCTCAATGTCTTAATGAGTGTATAACTCACATATTTCTTATAAGTTGACTAACACGCGTGCGTCTGTACACATAAGAACTGAGCCCAGAGAAAGAGAGGTTTTTTTTGCTAACATGATATTAGAGCAAGCGATTTAGGTTCGTGATTGGCTCCGAAAAAAAATGGACCCATGGGGTTTAGCCCAAATTGGAAATTATTTCAGGGAGTTTTGATGATTATTTCTGAAATACTCGTAATTTTTTTCGAAAAAGTACAGAGTATTGCACCCATAATGGAGATTGACTCAATTGGTCAATTGGGTTTACCTAAATTGACTTGAAGGGGAGCGTTGAGATATTTATCCCACACATACTTGAGAAATAAGATTAAACCAACTTATAAGGACAATGTGGTGCTATAATATATCATCTTGGACTCAAGCTCGTAATGAGAGTAAACCACATATTCCTTATAAGTTGATTTACTCTTATTTCGCACCTGCGCACACGAGATCCGAACCCAGAGATAGAGGGTTCTGTTCTCTAACATTTATTAAATTAGTTCTAAGCAGTGTTTTAAAAAGTATTGGACAGTTTACGTACCCATATAAACGGCCTAAGCGGGTGGTTTGGCGTCAAAGAGGTTATAAATATAAAGATTAAATAAAATAATTAATACAATAATGACATTTAGTTTGGTGATATAACTGTCACTTTTGGAGTTAAAGGCCCCCAATTTGATTCATATAATGCCTAGTTTATTATTTTATATTTTAAAAAGTGCTTGAATAGGGTCAATTCATATCAGGCCCCACCCTACCTGGAACCGAATTGGGGGGGGTGCCAGTGGGGCAGGTCCAAGGCACCTCATCCGTGGTCAGTGCCTTATCCAAGGCGGCTCTGACACGTCCCTGGCCCTCCTCATTGTCATCCCTAGTTGGGGTCAGGAGGGACGTTAAAACAAATTGGTGTGAATGAGGTTTAACAGATTTGTTAGGTTCAAAATGATAATAATCTGCGGATTCTTCACATGAAATGTTGATACCAACATAATTTGGTATTCTCTTACATAGACTGTTGAGATTTGCAGCAAAGAATCCAATATCAATTGATATTAGGGGTGTCCATTTTGGACTGTCGGTACCAGTATACCAGGTACTGGTACCAGTACCGAATACCAGTACCGATCTGGTACCAGTATCTATCCCGGTACCCATACATGAGACCGTTTAGCTAGTTGGTCCCGCTACCCATATACCTGGTACTGACACCCGGAATATCGGTACCGAACGGTTTAAATACAAGATTTTGACTGAACATAGTGACGCTATCTCTCATATAACACATGTTGTCAAGTTTTGCAAGTTTTCTCCTGCATGGAAGAACATGTTTAGGCACCATGTGAAGATGAAGAAATTTGAAGACAAATGACTTCTTCAGTTAGATGTTCCCACTAGACGGAACTCCACATATGTTATGCTGAACTCTGTCGTGAAGTACCGTATTGTATTTGAAGACATGTTGGAGGATCATGCGTTTCATGATTATTTATTTGATGAGGCAAGAGGAAAATTGGGGCTCCCAACTAAGGATGACTGGGTGTAGGTATGATGATACTAATCAAGCACATCTTATTGTTATTGATTATTTGTTTGCTAATATCTTTATAATTATTTGCCGGTTAATAGTTTTCTGTCATTTTTTAAGTTGTTCTACGATATCACTCATGTGTTCTCTACTTCTGTAAACCCGAGAAGTAATAATGTGTTCTCTGCTTCTGTAGCACCTAATGCTCATTTATCGTTTCAAGAGTTGGTGAAATTAAAGACGAGTTGGATGAAGCATATATGGATCGTATTCTTTCCCGGTTTAACATGCAGAATAGTAAACCCGAGAATGTACCAATTTGGAAAGGTGATAAATTTTGTTTGAGTCAATGCCCCAAGAATGAGTTTGAGAAGCAATTCATGATTACTGTGTCTTATGGTAATGCAGTTAAAAGCTTAAACTATCTTCACATTTGCACAAGACCTAATATTTCTTTTGAAACTGGAGTTCTTGATAGATATCAAAGGGATCCAGGACGAGAACATTGGGTTGCTGTTAAGAAAGTGATCAGATATTTGAAAAAAATCAGAGATTACATGCTTGTATATCGTCATGTTGATCATCTCGAGGTTATAGGATACTCTGATGCCGACTTTATTGGATGTTTAGATGATCTGAAATCCACATCAGGATATGTATTTATGTTGGCTAGAGCGACAATAACGTGGTAAAGCAAGAAACAAACACTTGTGGCTTTTTCCATGATGCAAGATGAGTTCATTGCTTGCTATAATGCTGCTTTTCATGCCGTGTGGTTGAGAAATTTGATTTCTCGATTTCATGTTGTTGATTCTATAGATCGACCCATAAAGATATATTGTGATAATAAGGTTGCAGTGTTAGTTTCAATGAACCATAAAATATCTAGCGGGTCAAAGCACATACCTTTGAAATATTTGGCAGTCAGAGATTTCATAAAGAGAGGTGATTTACTAATTGACCAAATACAGATTGGAGATATATTGTCTGATCCGTGTACAAAATGACTTCAATCCATTGTTTTTGCACAACATATTGAGAGTTGGAATCTCCTGATATGGTTAATTAGCGGGAATTTCGTATTGTTAATGTTAACCTCTTGATTTGAGACTTTTGGCTCATGAATACATGCATCTTTTGTTTATAATGCATATGTTTTGTCATTATGTATTCATGATCATTTCAGGCATTCATATTGTTTAGAACGCCATGTTGACTTTGCTGTCTTATATGTATATGTCCACACCATCTCATATAAGACTTGATGTTGCCCGCATATCTTCTATTGGACATAATTTTGATAAGATATATAAGAAAACTATTGATATTTCTCTGCACATGGTTATGAGCAGAGGTTTCTTATGCGCATATTGATTATCTTCTTCATTTTGTGGCCAGAAGAGTTGTGGTCAATAGTTCTGATTTCTCCTGCTCACATGTTATTGATGCATATTGTTGAGAAATCCTTTTGTAGAAGTTGGATTATCTTCTTTTTGTTGATTGAAGAGATTATATTGTCAACTTCTAGATTTCTCAAGCTTATGTTGTTACTCAGGCATTTCGTTGAGAAATCATATTGAGGACTGATATGAAAAATAGCAGTTGCATCACATATTGTTGTCATTTTTCAACTATACTACCACATTGAATCCAAGTCGGCATGGTTGATAACATTTGTGGTTATAGGTTGGTTAAATATCGTTAAATGGCATGAGAACTACCATAGCTCAATGATACCTAATTCTGTGTCAGATCGTATTTTGAAAATGGGATACTTCTGAATCCATGTCAAATGTGCACATATTGATTGACATACAATTAATATTTGCCCAAGTGGGAGAATGTTGGAAATCTTTCACATTTTGTGGCTTCAATTAATTGTTATTTAGTTCATATTGTTGTGCTTGATTTGTGATCATATTGTAAGCCCAGTATCTCATTGCCCAATGTGGTTGACAGCTGGTGTAGGCCTGTTGTGGGTCCAATATTATGTTATTGGGCTAAGTCCCTCCTCCTATCTATATAAAGGATTAACGTGACCCATTAAGGCGGTCCTATTCAGTTTTCACAGTAGATCTTGGAGGAGAAGACTCCCTTGCTCTTGTGACATTATGACAAGTTTTACTTGTCAAACAGGTGAACAACTCTTATTCTTATTCTATAATGTGTGTAGTTCTCGTCTCAATACATTTCTAGAACTCACTGATATTCCAACAAGTCTGTTACTCGTAGCACCTTCTCAGTTGACTACACGTAAGTTGTGTCCCTTACCAAAATATTTTTTCTGCCTTATTCATTATGCCATTGGCTCATTTACATTATAAACCCTGGGCCACGCTTACATTAGTTTTATAGTATAGATAACTGCGCACTGCCAGACTGTTAAGGAAAGTTGTAACTAGAGAAAGGATTCACACAAATTCTTTCCCACTTATGGTGATCCCTGAATTATAGGGATCACTTTCTCCATATCTCGTAAATCATGGGATTGGTTAGACCCTATCCCCTTGTATATGTGTGTGAGAGTTGTAAAGAAGATACACATGAGAAAAAGAGAAAAAGAGAAAAAGAGAAAAAGAGAAAAAGAAAGAACTGGAAGAATTCTTCTCGTGGAATAGGTTTATGTCGAACCACGTAAATCCTTGTGCATTTTTCGTTTATGCTTTCATTCAAACCCACGAATTGACATGGTATCGGAGCAGGAACGAATCCCTGCATCTTCATCTACCTAAAATCAATTATTTCTTCACAACAGACTCATGACAGGAAAAGAGCAAACCGAGAAGGGGCTAGCCGAATTCAACAGTTCCATGATGGAGTAGTTCGCCAAATTCATGGCTACACAAAATCAGTCATCCTCCTCCTCCACGGAGTCAGACACGCATCAACCCAGTACCGCAGTTGTTGACATCAAATTGGACAATCACAACTATGTGTTGTGGTCCAGCCTAATGCAGAGAGCTATAGAGGGGAGAGATCGGCTTGGATATATTACCGGCCAGATCAAACCACCTCCTGAAACTGATGATGAATACCTTGCCTGGAAACAGAAGGATTCACAAGTATTTGAATGGATGACGAAATCTATGGAGCGACCACTCGTGCAGAAATATGCACATTATCCTATGGCGTATGAACTTTGGATAATACTCAAGAAAACCTTCACGGCTGGTGAAGACAGCATTCAGATTTTTGATCTGATTACCAAAGCAGATCGTTTGGTTCAAGGGCAATCTTCAATTGAAGATTATTATGGATTGTGCAGTTCACTGTGGCTGGAGATCGATTATTATGGATTGTGCAGTTCACTATGTCATAAGATTTTCCAGTATCCAGTTTAGAGCTTCCACATCAATAAGGAATAGATGGGGGGATAGATGGTCACCTTGTCTTAATCCTTTTTGTGGCTTGAATTCCATAGCTGGACTACCATTGACCAAAATAGATATGGATGGGATAACTATGCATTCATATATCCAACTTAACCACTTAGCTGGAAAGCCCATTGTTTCCATCATGTTCAAGGGAAAAGCATAGTCCACGGAGTCAAAAGCTCTTCTAAAGTCCACCTTTGAACAGTAAGCATCTATTTTTATTCTTTTTTGCTGAGTCTATCACGTCGTCTTCACACAACACTCCTTCTGAGATATGTCTACCTTTCAAAAACCAGATTGTTCTTTGATATAACTGTGGGATAACTTCTCACTGTTTGTGTGCTAGCACCTTTGAGAGAACTTTGTAGGCACAATTTATCAAGGAGGTCGATCTGAAGTGTTCAGGAATAGTTGGTTTATCAATCTTTCCAGCCAAAGTTATAAATGAAGCATTTAAACCCAACATTAATATACCTGCAGCATGGAACTCATGAATGAAGTTTCTGAAATCACAGCCAATGATATCCGAGAACCTGTGTATGAATGAGAAGTTAAGACCATCAAGTCCCAGACATTTCATTCATTTACAATTCCAAACAACTTTCTTGATTTCTTCATCACTGAATAGCATGATCAATTCTTGGCAGTGCATTCTTCATTAAAATTAAAAACTTGCTCAAATAGCCCACTAGATATTTACACAGGTTTCAAACCGAAACCTAAAATCAGCCCTTCTAAGACAAACACTATGTCATGAATATGCTTTGGCCATCTTTCTCACTCTGCAAATTGGTAGTGGCTCTTAAGATGCTCCAAGAGTGATATTGAATTCGAGCGAAGACTTCATCTATCGCTACCAACCTTTCCTTGAATGCAGCTTTATTTCTCATATACCGGATTTCCATAACACCACATTCTATTTCATTTTCCACACATGTATCAATCTTTGTGTTTCCTATCACCTCTTCAAATGCATGTCAACCTTTGGTAGTTGGAAGAGAATGAAACGACTTTAATTAACCAAAAAAGAATGATGCTGATCGGAAAAAATATATATTTTAATTTATGCAGTCCTCCGCCAAAGAAATTGTGGCCTGGTATTCTTAAGAGTGATATTTGCACTCAAAGGTTATAGTTCGAAACCCCTCAGTGACATGAGTTTGTTACATCTGGCTTACCAAATGTGGCTTACCTCGATACTGTAATTTACAGGCTATTGCATTACAACATTAAATTTACCTATCTCAGTAAGATTTTCATACGTTATCCAAAAAAATATATGCAGTTCTAGGTCTCCCATCTAGACATCATATATGCCATTTGTTAAATTTAAGAGGTGACATAGCGCATTGCTAGCAACTCACCCATTTTGTTTGTTTTCGAAATGTAAACGTAATAATGATTTAATAATCCTCATATGATTTAGAACCAGTCTTATATTTTGGTTATAACGGTTTTGCTGCTGAAAAATATCTAAAACATTATTAATATGGATGTAAACTACAAAATACTTAACACAAAATTCAAGAGTGTGCAATAAACTAACTAAACCAAACGTACCCAGTAAATCCTGACCTTAGACAGGGTCTGGAGAGAGTAGGATGTACGCAATCATACCCACACTCCTCAACAAGATTGGGAGATTGTTTCCGTGGACCCCCAGCTAAAAAAAACAAAAACAAAAAAAACAAATCAAAAAAACAAACAAAAAAACGTAATAATAATACTAAAAAGGAACGGAAAACAAAAGGTGAAGTAAATATACATGCACTACATATATACCGAAATAAAATAAATGCCTACACAAATAACGAACAAACTATATAACTGCTTTCTACTATTAATAGATGAAATACAATTAGGTAGGTACAATATATCCCCCAGTAAGCCCCACATATTTTCATCAATCTAGAGGTCAAAAGCACATAACTACTCTATATAGTCTTATGTATCTCTAACCGTAATATGACGTCTCCAACTCTTCCTATCAGAGGTCATGTCCTCGGAGAGGTTTAATCCTAGTAAATCTAACCGAATCTGCTCATCTCGTGTCCTATTAGGTCTCCCCGCTCTCGTCGCCCTTTGACTTGTAATCGTTCCACTCTCCTGACTGGCTCCTCCAAACTCCTTCTGCGTACATGTCTAAACCATCGTAACCTTCCTTCCCTCAGTTTGGCACTTATAGATGCGACACCTAGTGCATCTCTAAAGACCCCATTTTGAATCTTGTCTAATCTCGTACGACCACACATCTACCTTAGCATCTGGATCTCCGCCACTTCAAATTTCCGCTCATGTGAGAGTCGCATAGCCAACAATCCGACCGTAGAGCATCGCCGGTCTTATAACCGTTCTATAAAATTTTTCTTTTAACTTGAGTGACACTTTTTTATCGCATAACACTCCAATGTGTAATAAACTGTAATGAAAAAATATGATCGGTTCTAAAATTCTCTCGGCGCCAGAATTTCGGAGAATGCCCTATATTTTTATTTTAGGATAAAAAAAGAGTATAAAAAGAGTGACAAAATAATAGGGTGCTATAATCATTTCAAATTGAATTTTGTTATAAATGAATGTTTTATAACTAAAATAAGGATGACGCTATAGAGCACCACCCTTATAGGGCACCACCACACACCACCTCCTATTAATGGAAACTAGGTCACACATACACACACACACTCATATGTGTATGTGTGTGCGCTCACCCATTAATAGG
>JAOYMZ010090646.1:0-10819 GCA_025802335.1 Pinguicula primuliflora
ACGGAGGTAAGAATCATGCTATTGTAGAATCCTCACATCTATATGGCAGTAGTATGTAAGAATCACCTAGGTGTATTTCAAATAATCTGGCCACAATCATTTAAATATAGCAAGAACAACATGAAACTGATAAAATGAGAGGAACTAGATTAAAACTTCATTAAAAATTGAGAAACATCGTTTAGGCTCGGCTAAACCGAGCCCCAAGTCTACAAAACTAGACCATGCTCAAGGCATGAGCCATAGAAAGCTCGGAAATACAGCAGCAATGAGAATCCATCAGCTTTGACAATTTGAAATCAGCAAGGAGAATCAGCTTCTGGACTTCTGGTATTTCGCCCTTTTCTTGCTCCTGGCGGCCTCCAAAAATTGTGTCTGTTGAATGAAAGTTGTTCATCTCCTTTAGGGCTTCATTCCTGTGCAATTTCAGAATTATCCCTCAAGCCATTTGAAAGATAGAGATTTTTGATGAGGGCAGAACTGTATTTGCTGATACAGATTTGCATATATTCATATATGGTCCCAAAAGTGGGTTTGGATGGGCTTGAGTGCACCTGCAGCCAACATGAGATATTATCCTGAGCTCGTGGGCTAACTCCTGACAAAGGTTTAGATTTTTTCCCGCACCCTGGTGAGAGATATGAATTTTTGAAGAGGACACTTCAGTCACTACACCAGTAAAGTACTAGTTCTGATATTGTCTGCATAAGTCCCTCTAGATGTCATTTTTAGCCGTGCTCCCTCTTGCAATATTGTAGCTGAGACACTGGAGAATATTCCTGTGCAAGGGCTTGGCTACCATTGATCCGAGGTGAGAGATATGGATTTTTGAATGGTGAGATGTGGATTTTTCCGCAAATGGCAAGACAACTTTTGTACTTGGCCTGACCACTTTCTTCTTTTGCATATTGCGGTCCCCCCTTTTTCTTTGGCTCCAAGTTTGACATGTATGGATATGAGGCACGGTTCAAATGTTGCACTAAGCTTGTGGACTTAATTTTGTACCCCTTTGAAATGAAGTCCCACACTTAGCCAAAATTCTCACTTCATGTTCTTCAAGTTTTGATTGCTGAAATCTGGTAGCTTGGCTTTCAATCCGCTGGGTCATGCCTGAAATTAATCCTTCCTTGATTGGATGATATAATCAGCTTGTTTAGCTCCAGGATTGCAAGGAAATTCCATTGAAGCTCAGTTAATCAGAATGACTCCAGTTTTGAGATCTTTGTGCTCTTTCCTGCACAAATTTCAGATTCTGTTATATTGGTCCTGCAAGTGATATCATTGACATAATTGATCGAGGTTTGATGTATAAAAGTAGTGTTCAAGGCCTAAAATGATAAGAAATGGTATGCAAAGATGGTCTAAATTGCTATATGAATTGAGGCTATCAAGAGTCTACGATGTGTCAAAATTGTTTCAGTGTTGATGACTTGCTTGAGTTCGTGTCAGAATGTCAAAAATTTGATTTTTCTTTAGAAAGTCAATAAGTCTGTCCTGATCTTGTGGTTTCTGAAAATGATATATAAAGTCTTCAAGCTGAAAATGAACCTGAAACTAAGTCTGATAGTTCAACTCATGACTTTGTTTTAGTTGTGTCTGATTTTTAAAACACGAATGAATGGGTCATAGATTCAGGCTGTACTTACCACATGTCTCCTAATTTGGACTGGTTTGATAATCTAGATAGATGCAAAAGTGGTATGGCTATAATTGGCAATAATAATGTGTGTGAAATTAATGGGACTGGCTCATCTACGAATGGTTTTCTTTCTGTGTTTAAAAATGATTTTTGTGGTTTCGACAGGAACTAGGAAAAATTGATTGTATTTTTTGAATGGCAAGACTTTTCCTGAAACTGCCTTTTATGTGACTGGACCAGATTACACTAAACTTTGGCATTTGAGATTAGGTCATATAAATGAGAAAAGTTTGAAGATATTGCATGATCAGGGTTTTTTTGGAAAACACAAGTTTAATAGTCTGTCTTTTTGTGAACCATGCATTCTGAGAAAACAACATAGACTTAAGTTCCGTAAGGGTATTCATGTTTCGAAACAGTGCTTGAACTATGTGTATTCTGATTTTTAGAGTTCTGTCAGTGAGTCAATGCATGGTGGGGCAAAATATTTTATGTCTGTTGTGGATGATTTCAATAGGAGAGTCTGGGTTACACTTGTAAAGTCAAAAAATCAAGCTTTTAGTAAGTTTAAGGAATGGAAACAGTTAGTTGAAACTCAGAAAGGTGTTAAGATCAAATACTTAAGAACTGATAACGGCCTATAATTCTTCAACTTGGAGTTTGATAATTTCTGTGCACTACATGGCATTACACGGCATCACTCTGTCAGACACACACCACAACAGAATAGGGTAACTGAGCGCATGAATAGAACACTGTTAAATAAAGTAAGATGCATGCTTACTTCGGTTTTGTCTAAGAAATTTGGGGGGGTGGCACTGTACACTGCTGCATTTCTTGTGAATAGATGTCCTTTGAATGCTATAAACTATAACTGTCCAGAGTTTATTTGGCATGGAACTGTGTTGAACTTGACAAACTTAAAATTTTTTGGCTCTGCTGCTTATGTTCATACTAAGATAGGAAAGTTAGACCCTAGGTCAATAAAATGTGTTTTTTGGGATATCAAGAAGGTGTTAAAGGCTATAGATTTTGGGATAGGTCAATACCTGGTATGAAAATTATTATTAATAGAGATGTGGTTTTTAATGAAGCTGATTTTCCATGCTTGTGTTCTAATTTGTCTGTTTCTTAACCGATATTGTCTGAATATGCACCAAGAAAGCTATCTCTTGAAAAGGAGATACCATCTAAGGCCGAAAGTGAGGTGAAGCTGCAACCAATTCCACTTGTTAAGGTAGAGGTTGAAACTCAAGATTCTGGTACAGAATCTGTCCCATCTCACGTTGCAGGTACTTTTGAAATACCTGTTGAACCTTTGGGTGTGGAAAATGATAACAAAATAGTGGAACTTCTTTCTGCACAACCTGTTGATGCATGTGTACGTGGCTATGAATTAGTAAGAGATAGAGTAAGAAGGACTATTAAACCAAATTTGAAATATGTTAATTTTGCTGAGATTGTGGATTATGCTTTTCTGGTAGCGCAGCAAGTTATGCATTATGAACCCGATGACTTCTTTGATGCTATTAATTGTTCTAATGCTAATAATTGGGTTGTTGCTATGAATGATGAAATAAATACGTTAAATCAGAATGGTACATGGGTTTTAGTTCCTAAACCTATTGATAGGAAAGTTATAGGATGCAAATGGATTTATAAAATTAAGGAAGGAAATACAGATCATGAACCTATTAGGTATAAAGCAAGATTAGTTGCCAAAGTTTTTAGCCAACGTGAGGGAATAGACTTTAATGAAATATTTGCTCCTGTAGTTAAGTTTAAAACTATTCAGATTTTGTTTTCTCTTGTTGCTTGCTATGATCTAGAGTGTGATCAGTTGAATGTTAAGATAACCTTCTTGTATGGTGATTTAGATGAGGAAATTTGTATGGAACAGCCTCTCGGTTATGTTGACTCTTTGAAACCCGATTATGTCTGTCTGTTAAAGAAATTTTTGTATGACCTTAAACAAGCACCTAGACAGTGGTATAAAAGGTTTGATTCATTTATTACAAGTCTAGGTTTTGTTAGAAGTCAGTATGATAGCTATTTTTATTTCTGTGTTAGAAGCAAGCTACTGTTTATTTGTTACTTTGTGTGGATGATATGTTGGTGATTAGTGAATCTAGACTTGAAATAGATGGCTTAAAATTGAAAATGAAATCTGAATTTGAAATGAAAGACTTAGGTGAAGGTAGAAAAATTCTTGGCATGGAAATTGATAGGAACAGAGTTGCTTGCACTTTGAAGTTGCATCAGTCTAGTTATATTCAGAAAGTTTTAGATAAATTTGGGTTTTCGAATGTGAAATTTGTATGCTCTCCTATCACTTTACATTTTAAGCTTAGCAAACCCCAATGTCTGAGTACTCCTTCAGAAATCTAAGAAATGGAAAATATACCATATTCGAATGTTTTAGGTTCTCTTATGTTTGCAATGGTGAGTACCATACTTGATCTTCCTTTTGTCGTATCCTTTTTAAGTCATTTCATGTCTAATTCTGGGCTTGAACATTGGTCTACTTTGAAACGGGTACTTAGGTATCTTAAAGGAATTTCTAACTTAGGACACATGTTTAAAAAAACAGTATTAAGCTTGATTTATGTGGCTTTGTTGATTCAGATTATGCTGGAGACTTAGATTCTAAGAAATCTACAACATGTTATCAGCTTTTGTTAGGTGGTAACTGTATTAGTTGAAAATTACAATTACAACATATTGTAGCACTTTCTACTACTGAGTCTGAATACATTGCGTTAACTGGTTGCTTTAAAGAGTGCATATGGCTTCAAGGATTACTGTCTGAATGTAGAATTCTGTCTGATGTTGCTACTGTTTATTGTAATAGCCAGTCTGCAATTCATTTAACTAGAAATTCAGTTTTTCATGAGAGGTCGAAGCATATAGATGTAAAACTACACTTTATTAGGGATATAGTGGCAGATGGACAGGTCTTACTTGAAAAAATTGATAGTGGTATGAGTTTCTGAAGTCTTTGAATTACTTTGTTGTAATGTTGCACACTGCCAAATCTTCTATTGCAGGCACCTTTGTGTTGATTTTTGAGCCATGTACCCAAAAAGGTGGAGATTGTTGGGATTTTAGGACATGACTTATGTTTTAAAAACTCCAACATTGTGTGTTTACTTGTTTAAATCACTTGTGCACGTCCCTCGAACACTATGAGCCGAATGATGTAAAGACATTTCAAGTCTAAGTCTTCGGGCTTTAATATAACATGCGGAATTGTCAATTGGGTTAAATAACCTGGAGATTGAAATTCAAATACTCGGATTACCATCTACTCAACCTTGATTCTCGAATTTTCTGGTTCACTGTTACGAAGAATTGTATTTGTGAGTTAGTTTCTGTGCAGTGATAAGTTATTGGGCTTGATTGGTTTATGTGGGCTTCGATTATATCAATTTTTGGTCCCTGGGCCGACTCACCATTTATTCCACTCAATTATTCTAGCCTAGTCTCGTTCATTAGATATTTTGGGCCGTGTAATTTGTGTTGGCCCATCTGCTTCCGTTATGATGGCCCGTGATATATATACGCTGGGGCTGTATCTCACTTGTCACTTTTACTTTCCGCAACTCTCTGAAACTCTATTTCGGTCGTAACCCTATTTCGCTGTCTGTAACTCGCCGTTTCTTTCGCCTTTTCCGGCCGATTCTTCAGTCCAATTCCAAATCTAAGCACAGATCTGGACTCCTCGTCCTATTCTCGTTCTTTTGAACTGATTACTTTTCCATTTTCAAGTGTTGAGTGACGGTTGTCATCGGGACTTATATTACCGACGGCTCGTGTTCTCATCGTTTTTTGCGAGATATTGATAGATCTTCGAGTGCGTTGTATTCGGGATACATGATTATTGTGTTTTGTTCAATTTTTCGTTACATATAGAATTGTTCATACACTGTACTGTTTTAACACTACTAACATCAATTACCTTTTATGTAGGATCTGGGCAACGCCATTTCGAGCCTCATAACTTGCCTTCTATAATTATTTATTATCCTTTGTTGATGAAAAAGTCAGAAAATTTCGGACTTTGCCCTGTCAGAAGTTACTTTTTGTATAAATGCCTTAGGCTACCGCGCAGTAGGCTATAACGCGGGTGACAATCTTGCACACACAATTACACAGCAGTTGAGATAGTTGTCGTGCATTAATGGCCTGCATAAAGAAAGGGATGACCTGATAAAAATGGCCTCACATTTCCACGAGACCTCTTCAATACTCATCAAGAAAGTAGAAACAGGCACTGTTACAGATCCCGCACACAGCATCGCGAACCCTAGCTGCATCGAGAAGACGAGGTAGGCCGAGAACAACAGGTAGGTTGAGTCGGCGGCGAAGGCAGTGTCGACGAACTTGTCCAATACGACGGCGAACTGTCAGCATATGTAGTCCGCCGCTGCTGCGACGTTTGTGATGTTCGGTCCGAATAGTGGTGCTAGCTGCTCCGCGAAGCAACTGAGAGAAGCCATGGCCGAGAGTGACTCTGGTTGGATAGGGAGATGGAGAGCTCAACAACCGTGGTGGTTACTCGGCCACGAAGTGACTCTGGTTGCCGAGAGTGACTCTGGTGGCCGAGAGTGACTCTGGTGGCCGAGAGTGACTCTGGTTGTCTACTGGATTTACCTGTGCTCGGCGCAAAGTTATGTGGGAAAAGATAAGGGTGGGAGTACTATGTGTATTTGTGTGTGCATTATTTACTCGCGCAAAATCTTGCCTACAGTGCCCAAAGCATTTACACAAAAAAAAATTTCTAATGAGGCAAAGTCTATAATTTTACGAAAAAGTCTTTGCAGTGAATATATTTCACATCAGCAGAAGCTTTGCTTCTCCCAGCAGGAACCCTTTTGACCCAAGTCGAAGGGAAGTGGTCCTCCCAGCCCCCTATCACGTCACAATTTCACTCTCATCTTTAAAGAAACTTTCGTCTTTTCTCATCCTTCCTTGATTTCCTCGAAACCCAGTTTCCATTTTTCCCTCCGTGCACAGAATACTGTAGTGAATATGCAGGAGCAGGGGGGAGGTATGAGAATGATGGGTTCCGGGGAGAGCACCGGAGGGATTTCCGATATGTCCATGGCGGTTTCCGGTGAGTACCATCACCAGATGAAGGCGGAGATCGCTGCACATCCTCTGTGCGACCAGCTGGTGTCGGCACACGTGGCGTGCCTGCGTGTGGCGACGCGGATTGATCAGCTGCCGGCTATTGATGCTCAAGCCTCGCAATCTAACCATATCTTGCGATGTTATGCGCAAACTGCTTCGTCCCACTCACTTTCGCCTCGCGATAAGCAGGAGCTGGATAATTTCTTGGTGGGTATTTTTTTTCAATTTCAATTTCAACTCTTTATTTTCTGAAATTTGTCCCTGGTCTTGTTCTTCCATCATGGTTTGTTCGGTCAGTTTTGGTATTTTTTTTCTTTTATTATCTGTACTTATATTGGTCTTTGGCTGTTTGTATTTTTATTCATGTGATTCAGGCCCAGTACTTGTTTGTTCTGTGCTCATTTAGAGAGCAGCTCCAGCAACATGTCAGAGTCCATGCTGTTGAAGCTGTCATGGCCTGCAGAGAAATTGAGCAGAATCTACTGGCTTTAACTGGTATAGACATTAATGCTCTCTTCCTCTACCCCATCTCCCTCAAGTGAACAGTGCACACACAAGTGGTGACAATTAGGTGAACAAGAGAAGCAATTGGGAGGTCTAATTCATATGAGTCTTTGGGTGGGTGCAGACCTGTAGATTAGTCGGGATACTGGGAAGAGCGGGAGTACTACCTACAAAGAAGCACAGTGCACACAGACAGTCAAAAACCTCTAATCTCATCTAAATACCAATTTGGTGTTCCACTAAATGACTATTGACTCATTGTGTTGGTGAGATAGGATCAGAAACCGGCCCTATGATAAGACTAGCAACGGCAAGATAATGTCATTAATGATGGCAGTACTAATCATCATTTAATTAATCAAATTATTTTCTTTTAATGGCTATTGACTCATTGTGTTTGCTTTTTAATTATTTCTGGGAATTGTTTTGTGGGCTGTAAGCGAAGTTTTTTTGATGTTAACTTATTGTGATGCTGCAACAAGAGTTGGGTAGAGTGGGATCCATCAAAGAGTAGTCGCTATGGTTAGGAGAGTTTTAGGTAGAAGGGGTGGTGGAGTATGAAGCAAGGGATGGACCAACATGGGTAAAATTGTTATATCGGAATTCTCTATAGCGTGTGCAAAAACTAAGTTCACCATTACCGGGCTGATGCCCTGCGAAGTGTTTACGAATGAAAGGAAATTACGACTACCAATCTAAGGATTCATGTAACTCATAACTCAATCTGATAGGATTTTGTTACTAATGTTTACCTTGGATTTCTTTAGGAGAAATCACTAGTGTTAAGCTGTTACTTCGATTGAGATGATAGTAATGGAACAAACAACTCCATCATTTTGAATAAACAGATTGCGTATTAAGCATCTAAACCGGTGAATAAATAGCTTACCCTGAGTATCTAAGCGTTGGTGGGCTGTCTTTATAGATGAGACTCCTTATCGAGGCAATGAGAAATAAAGTTTTGTTGTATAGTAGTAGTCGTGGGACACCAATCTATGTGCGTAATGGGATTTTGCAGATGCTTTCCATGGTTTCAAATTGAGTCGTCCATGAATTGAATGCCAAGCTGAAAGTGTCTGAGAGATGGTTAAAAATGATTGAATATTACGTTTGGATAAGTTGTATAGTTTTTGTTAATTTGAACCCATAATCTGCGAGTGACACATACCCACTAAGCCAACTCCTCTTTGACTTTAGTTTACTTGTCTAACTCGATTATCTTCAGACTTACTGGAAATCTATACGTCTTGAGTTGCTTGATGATCTTGTAAGCTGCCATATAATACTTCTGCATCCTGAATAAGGACTCGCTGAAGCTGATCAATTTGCTTGTGTGAGGCTGCCAATGTTTGCAACAGAACGTGTCATTTTTTCTTCTGTTTGGTAGAAATATTTTAATATGCTCATTGCTCTATTCCTTTTCTCGCCAAAGGAGTATCACTCGTTGAAGGCACCGGAGCAACCATGTCCGACGATGAAGATGAGTTGCTAATGGATTTTTCGTTTGATCAATCCGGAGCTGATAGCCACGACCTGATGGGGTTTGGCCCATTGCTCCCAACAGAATCCGAGAGGTCTTTAATGGAGAGAGTGAGGCAGGAACTCAAAGTCGAGTTAAAACAGGTCAGCTTTTTCCTGGAAAATGTTGCACCACTTTTTGGCACCAGCACCACTCACTGATGTGTCGGCACCTGTCAACACTCCAACATTTCATCGAATTGAATGTTACACCTCACATGTGGTGCAAATGTGGTGTCGTGGTGTCCTATACAGCATTCTAGTATTTGCCGCTGCGGCTGCCTAGGCGGCGAAATCGGCCTGGCCGCCCTGAATTGGGGTTGGGCGGCCCGCCCAACAACCACCCAGCCCCCAATTTTTTTTTTAAACGAAAAAAAACTGTGCCTTCCGGCTGAGCGCTGGTGGCGACCTGGGCGGTATCGTTTTCGACTGAACCGCTTCCACTTAGCAACTTCTCGAAAACTGCTATCACTTCTAACTTTTCCTGCTCTCAAAATTACTTTGTTGATTACTGTCCGAAAAGTTTTCAACAATGCCACATGAAAGATTCCTGTTGTTCAGGGATTCAAGTCAAGAATAGAAGATGTGAGGGAGGAAATTCTAAGGAAGAGGCGTGCAGGAAAATTACCAGGGGACACCACGTCTGTGCTGAAAAACTGGTGGCAGCAACATTCGAAGTGGCCTTATCCTACTGTAAGCCATTGCACCTAGTCAGTCTTAAAAAAAAAAAGCCATGGAATTTCATTTGAGAGCTTCCTAAACGAGTGAGTCTGTATGGTTGTTTTACAGGAAGAAGACAAGGCGAAGCTTGTGGAGCAGACGGGTCTGCAGCTGAAGCAAATCAATAACTGGTTCATCAACCAAAGGAAACGGAACTGGCACAGCAATTCACAGACGGCAAATTCTCTAAAATCCAAACGCAGGAGATAGATGAAAAACTTTGGTCGCTTCATATTATTCCCCACACAGATTTCAGGTATAGATAATAGAATGTAGAATAAAAAGAAAAAGAAGAAATGTGAACTAATTGTTAATCTTGTGAAAGCTCAGCCATGGTGGTCTTCTATGTACATAGATATGTGTTCTGTAGATTCGTCTGTTTGATGAGAAAAATGTGCCAACACGCGAGGAATTTTCACATGCCGGATGTTGTATCCCGGATAAGGTGCCGGATGTGTGAAAATTCGTCGGAAACCTTCCATTTATGACTGAAATCGACCGGAAACAAAGCAAAAGCATAAGGAACGTCTATCTGATATTTGATTCTATTGTTTGCTACCCTTTTTATGGACTTGGATAAAAGAAACTGCCGGAAACATTGCTCGAAAAATTCCGTATGAAATAGTATTTGGCTAGAATTAGCCCAATTTGCTGCAATACAAATATCACTCAGATATGCGTTTCTTATGTTTCTTCTTCGTTTCCGGTCGGTTTCAGTCATCAATGTGAAGGTTTTCGGCGAATTTTCACCCATCCGGGACACAGCATCCGGCATGTAAAAATTCCTCGCCAACACACAGAGGTCTCTGTTGTCAAACTCCATAGGCAGCTCGTGTGAATAAAGTAAAGAGTGAAATGTCATTCGTTTGCTTCATATGAACTTTCAATTTGGAATGTTTTGACTTTAAAATTTTGCAAGTGCACCTAATGAAAAGAACTGACCGTGGAAGGAAATATAATTACAAGTAAAGATGCATAGCACAATTTTTAATTAAGATGTAAGATGGTTAGGACATGACTAAATTCATTTTATCTGCAAACTGGTTCAAGGCTAAGCTATTGAGAAAAATTGGAAATGGGGAGATGACGCTGTTTTGGAAGGACAGATGGCTGATAGATAAACCCTTAGCAGATGAATACCCTGAACTCTTCAGTAATGCATTTGATGAGAACTTCACTCTGACAGAGAAAGGATTTTTTGATTATACTCGGAGGACTTGGAGATGGTCTTGGAGCTGGACGCATGATTGTGTTGGTATTGAACTGGAGCAGCTCAATTCCCTCCTATTCCGCTTGAATCCGGGG
>JAOYMZ010090657.1:0-10817 GCA_025802335.1 Pinguicula primuliflora
TTATAACCCTCCATTAAACGGTGATAACGTCGTCGGAATATCATCAAAACTTGAACATATTCAATTCAATGTATAAGCTTTCTAACGATGTGCCCAATTTCGTCAACGGACAACCCTAGTGGCCGGAATTGAAAATCATGTCTAAAATCCTGTTTTTTTTACTGTCACTGAATCCTGCACCTTTTTTATAATATTATATATCATAATTATTATTAAATAAAAAATGTTTTTAGCTTTAATAATTTTATTTTATCTTTTAAATAAATAGTTATTATTTTAAATATCAACAATTAAGTTTAAAACGATAAAAATAATATACTCATAGTAGAGACGTGTAGTTGTATAAAATTAAGAGTAAAATTGGAATGAAAGACTTATAAGTCACCTTATTTTTTAATCAGGTTGAAAAAAATGTCTTTCCAAATCAGTACCTTATAAGGCAGAAGTTGGACGTTAACGTAACAAACTTATTTTGTCAAATTTACTTATATGATAGAATTGACTGATAAGGTAACTTAGACGACCTAAACAAAGTCATAATGTTACGACCTAATTTCTAATGAAAATTGAGGGGCCACCTGATGGGTTTCTAATAGAAATTGAGTAAGTCAAAGAGGGGGCAACCTAGTGATTATGGGATGACAATTGCACTCACCGGTCACGGGTTTAAATCCTCTCAACGACATTACCTATCCAAAAAAATATAGAAATTGAGTAAGTTATGTTACTTTTTATACAATTAAACATACACCATAAATCGTTTAACATTCGTTGAAACGAACGTTAACATTATGATAAGTGCATTGTGCGTTTTGATTAGACATGTGACATGACACTATTCCGATTTACTTATTATTTTATTTGAAATATATTTAACGATGACAATCAATATTACGGTGGCTTCGCCGTCGAAAAACTAAAATCCTAAATGATGAATCCAAACTCTATAAACCCTAATGCTAAACTTTATTTAACGACGACAATCAATATTACGGCGGCTTCGTTACCGAAAAATTAAACCCTAAATGATGAACTCAAACTCTATAAACCCTAATGCTAAATTTTATTTAACGACGTCAATCAATATTGTCGCGGCTTCGCCGCAATAAAACTAAAACCCTAAATGATGAACCCAAACTCTATAAACCCTAATGCTAAACTTTATCTGACGATGACAATCAATATTACGACGACTTCGATACCGAAAAATTAAAACCCTAAATGATGAACCCAAACTCTATAAACCCTAATGCTAAACTTTATTTAACGATGACAATCAATATTACGGCAGCTTCGCCACCGAAAAACTAAGATCCTAAATGATAAACCGAAACTCTATAAACCCTAATGCTAAACTTTATTTAACGGCGACAATTAATATTACGGCAGCTTCGCCGCCGAAAAACTAAAATCCTAAATGATAAACCCAAACTCTAGAAACCCTAATACTAAACTTTATTTAATGAGGACAGTGAATATTACAGTGGTTTCACCGCTAAAAAACTAAAACCCTAAGTGATGAACCCAAACTATATAAACTCTAATGCTAAACTTTATTTAACGACGATAATCATTATTACTTCGGCTTCGCCGCCAGAAAACTACAACCCTAAATGATGAACCCAAGCTCTAAATTTAAAATTAAAATCCTAAATATTTACAACTCGTAACAAACTAAAAACTAACCCAAAATAAAAAATAATAAAATAATAAGTAAATCAGAACAGTATCAAATCACATGTCAAATCGAAGTACACAAACATATTAATGTTATCCTTAATAGAGTCTTGCATGGAGCATTGTGGACGAACAACTTGAAGTTTCACAGGGGGCTAACATCTCAGTCAGATTCTCACTCTTGCCTAGCTAATGAGACGGTCCTACATATATTGCGTGATTGCAATATGAGCAGGGAGACATGGCTCTCGTTAAACATGCACATTCCTTTTCCATTACTTAGTATTTTATCGACTAATGCTTGGATTATAGACAATTTCTCTAGTGATAAACATTCGCAGGGATGGAGAGCTCTCTTTGCTACTACGTGTTGGAAACTATGGACGGCTAGAAATGAGTGCATTTTTCAAGCAAAACAGATTTCACTCAAGAGTCTGTTTTCATTAATACAGGCATGAGATAAGGAGAATAAACATGTGCTACAGCTAGAAAAGACAAGAACGTCGCTCTTATATCATGGATCAGATTGGTTACCTCGTGCCCCTGCTGATAACACCTTACTGTCGTATCTCTCGGTGGACACAGCGGTATGTAGGAATTTGGGTTGGCGGCGTGCGGAGGCATCCTCTGTGATGAAAGTGGTTCATGGTTAATCGGATTTAGTTTGCAATTAAGGGCGTGTTTGGCAATTCAATATGGGGTAACACTGGCGGCCGCGGTCAATAGGTAGAATGTCATAATCCGGTCAGACAGCTCCACGGCAATCGACACAATTGATGGTAAAGTAGAGTATATCTCGTACAGGAGTCTCATCTGTTCGATTAAGAGGATATTGGCCTCCTGCACACCTTGCAGACTTTGCACATTCGGCGAGCTCTTAATCGGAGGCAGATTTCTTGGTAAAAACGGGCCTTGCACTCCCTCGTCGCCAGCTGAACATTTTTTTGTCGGATCCTGGTGATTCGCCTGGACCTCGCTATGTCCCTGAGGTAAGAATCCCAGTAGGTTCCTTCTCGTGCTCAAACTCCACCTTGTCGGGCAGCTTCCCATATCTGTTCCCCGATTCCTCGACTGCTCACGACCTCTGGGCTCCGGAACCTAAAACTAGTCAGCTTGAAACCCAACCGTCAAACATCATTGTTACCGCTGACCCTTCGACCAGCCGGGTGGATTACTCTTTTGAAGGAGCTAATATCTCGGGAGTTGTGGATGTTATGAACAAGAGCATTTCAACTTATCTCTTTGAAAGCCTTATGGGCATGCAGTCTTTCTGTATTTTTGCAATTTCTGTTTTGTACTAAATTGTTTCTGGCTGGATGAACCTCATTTGTATAAAAAATCAAAGCGCACGATGCACTGATCATTATGGTAATGTCCGTTTCAACGAATGTTGAGCGATTCATGATGTATGTTCGATTGTATAAAAAGTAACACAAAATAAAAAGAAGTAATAAAAAAACATACTTACTCCATGCACTGTTCGCCGTTTCGACTGTCTAGGCGTCGCCTAGGAGGCCAAAAATCTCAGGTTGTCCCGAATTTATCCTAAGCAGTCTGGCTGGGTGCCCAGGGGCGGCAGGGCTACCGCCCTGGGAACCTGTGGGCCGCACTGGCTGCCTTGGCAGCCACGCAGGGCCCCTTAGGGTGCCTAGGAAACCATCATCTTGAACACTTATACTAGCGAGAAATTTTTTGAAATGGATTGTGTTGATTTTTTTATAAACTTATAATATTGTATATTGATGTGTCGTGATCTGTTTTGGACAATAGTTTTTTATTTGTGATAGAAAAATGATTCATACCTAGCTTGTTCCCGCGGTGACCAACACCAGATTTGCAAAAAAACGATTCTAATTATATCAACGCATCATCGATGATAAGTTTATATTGCATGAACACGGAGTAAACAACCTCGGATTTGAGTGTTTTTTATGTCATATGACTCCCCTTAATAGTATTTGGTTAATTATTTGTGTATGCATTCAAGTATGCTGATATTTTTTATTTATAATCATTTAAATTTATTTATTTTATTAATATATGAAAATAAAATAAAATGAATTTGTCAGCGGCTGTGCACCGCCTAGGCGGCCGCTTTGACCGCTCAAACCGCCTAGGAGGCCCCTAGACCGCCCAGCGTACAGGTGGCGCCCAGCACTTTCTCGAACCTTGACTCCATGTAAACGACGATCAAAGAAATCCATCGGTCCCTCAATTTCCATTATAAATGACGTAGTAATGGCTTTGTAAATAATTATGTACAGAGCCATTATGTAAATGTATCATTTTTCTTTAGCTTATACTCATGAACATCAACTCGAGGGTTGTGGATCCAGCCGTCTGCATCTTCCTTAATTGCCGGGATGCAAAAATTGCAAGGATCCTGCAAAATATGTATATAATGAATGAATTGGAAGAAGAAAAAAATTCGTCAAACTGAGAGGGATACGTTTCGTCTTCCCATTGATGAACCCTAGGTTGAATTCCTTTTTATTTTATTTTTTAATTTTGTTAACTTAAGAACACTTTAATCTTTTCATTGTTAAGTTTAATTAAACTAAATTGAGGGGGTGCAATCGACTCTTTTTTCAAATGAGCGGGGTGGACTAGCCTGATTTGTTTTTTCTGAGTTAATATGATAGACTTTGCAACTCAGCCACCTATTTTACTATGGTGTGTCGGACCATGCTGACCTGTTTAAAAAATGGGTTGGGTCAACCCGGCATGCCAAAAATATAGCTTGGTTTAAAACTCATCAGGGTCAACCCGATAAACCCAAATTGATATACTTTATTATTTTTAGTATATATTTTAAAAAATGTATTATATTTATAAATAAAACAATATTTATTAAAAAAGCATCTGATCTAAAATAGAATTATTGAAGTTCAAATTTGTGTTTCATTTTATTCCAAATATTTACAAAAATGATTAGAAAATTATTGATAATGAAATAAAATCAAAAGATAGAAAAATATATCCACAACAATTCAACTATTTGAATGAATATCTCCAAAAAAAAAAATATTTCAAATGTTCAATGATAAAATCTTTTGAATATTCATTAACAAAGTCAGGACAAATGTTCTAGACAAAAATTGTTTCACTTTCAATATAAAAAACCTACGGTAAAAAGAGAAACTAGATATGTGAATGCAACCTTGTGTTAAGCAAGGTAAGAGGAGATGAAATGAGTTGATTAGTACTTTGTACTTTGTAAATATGTTAAGCAAGGTAAATATGATATGTACTTTGTACATTTGTAAATAAATCAAAGGCCTTGTTTCTTTTAAAAAAACGGTAGTTGTTCAATTTATAGTGGAGGAAGAAAAATTATTAAATTTAATTAAATTATTAAATTTAAATAATTAATTAAAAATGGGTGTGCCGGACCGATCATTTGGGTTAGAAAACTAAACCTAGTCTGGCACGTGAAAAAAACAAGTCAACTAGACCCAAACCAAACCAAACCAAACATACCCAGTAAAGTCCTAACTTAGGCAGGGTCTGGAGAGGGTAGGATGTACGCAATCATAACTTCACCCCACAACAGGATGGAAGCCCGACCCATATTTTGTACATATATCTTTTACGGGCAGACTAACTCATATCTGACTTTTTGCCGGGTGTGGTGGATTGGACCAATTTGACCCTACACAAATGATAACCTCTACAATGTATGTTTCATAATATGTTTTTGGAAGCATGTTGTCCAAAATATGGTGTTTGTATCATGAATTTATTTAATTATTGCATATTTACAAAAAAAAATAATAATAAAAAAATAAAATTTATAAAAAGTGAAAGTATAAACACAATTAATAAAATTATAATTATAATATTAAAGATTATAATTTAAGTATGTTGTATTTTTTTAACCGAATAGTTTTTATTTTTATTATTTTTATAGATTTATTCGAATTTTTTATATTTTAAATTGATAAATTACTTTGAAAAAGATTCCATGATAAAATAGTATTTTACAATCATTTTTCTAAAGTTCTTAACAGGTGGAGTAAATTGATCTTTTTCGAAACACCAAGAAAAAATAAAATGATAGTTTTCAAACAAAAAAATGGATTGGAACTTTCTGATGGACATGATGAGAAACATGGGTTTTTGTGAAAAATTCATTCAATGAATTCACGAGTGTACCTCAACCCAACTATCTCTATTCTGGTAAATGGAAGCCCAACTAGAGAATTCAAGCCCCAACGAGGCTTCAGACAGGGAGATCCCTTATCCCCATTCTTGTTTTTAATAACAGCAGAGGCACTAGAGTGGATTATGAAGGCAACTTATGAAGCAAAATTGTACAGAGACTTCTCTATTGGGGAAGTGAATTTGAGACAACTACAATTTGCTGATGACACATTAATCTTTGGAAATGGGACAGAAAAGGATATCATAACCATCAAACTAGCCCTCAGAAACTTGGAACTTATCAGTGGGCTACAAGTCAACTATTCAAAGAGTAAATTACTTGGGATCAACGTTCCTGACGGGGAGATAAGTGAAATGGCCAAGATCCTGAGATGTAAGACTGACTCCCTACCATTCCAGTATTTAGGGCTCCCTATGGGTGAAAAAGAAAATTCTTGTAGACTATGGAATCCGGTTGTGGACAAAATATCTAGAAAGCTACACAGCTGGGATTTGCATTACCACCTATCTTTTAGAGGGAGGATTGTTCAACTAAAAGCAGTAATATCAAGCATCCCAGTATACTATATGATGATATATAAGGCTCCAAAATCAGTGATTAAAAAACTGGTCCAAATGGAAAGAAAATTCCTATAGGGAGGGAAAGACAGTGAAAGGAACAAAATTGCATGGGTATCCTGGAAATCAGTCTGCCAAGAAATAACTGATGGAGGGCTCGGAATCAGAAGTTTGACATAATTTAATGATGCACTGCTGGGAAAACTTTGATGGAAGTTACTACAAAATCAAGACGAATCAACTTGGAAGATAGTACTGGAGAACAAATATGGAGATTTCTATCGAACTCTACTATTTGAGAGTACTATGCAGAATTTCAACAATGTTTCTTGCTATGCCAATGCCCAAAAACAGCTCTAAAACTGTGAGAGATGGCCAAGACACTTAATTTTGGGAAGATAAATAGTGTGCAGAGTACAGACTATGTGATCTATACCCCACTCTATACTATATCGCAACTGATAAGTACTCAATGATAGTAAATAAACAGGATACCAATGAGCTGGGATAGATGATCTGGATATGGCAATGGAGCAGAATATTGACCCATACAGAACAAACTCTATGTGATGAAATTTGGGACTACATTGCAGCATACACAGTTAGAACGGAGGGAGGAGATCACTGGACATGGAAAGCTAGCCAGACATGAAGCTATACTGTAAGCACAACATATAGGGAAATCAGAAATACCTCCGGAGCAATAGATACAACAAACGCGCCTCTTGAACTGCTGTGGCAAACACTGGCTTCGTTAAAAGAAATTGCCTTCACTTGGAGAATGATGCAAGACAAAATCCCTACAATGGACAATCTACACATCAGATGTGTGAACTTGATCGATTTGGACTGTACACAATGCAGACTTGCAAATGAATCTGTGGGCTATTTATTCTGCCAATGCCCAAAAACAAATGTAATCTGGAAGAAGCTAAATACCTGGATTGGAGGAACCAGATTGATCCACCACCTAGATCCATGGCCGAGCTTTGTGCAACATACGCAGCAGGTATCCAACCACAGAGAACGTAAATTGTGGAACACATTCTAGATTTTGACAGTCTGACAGATCTGGTTAGCCAGAAATCGCTTGATTTTTGAAGGTATCCCTACAGACCCACAAGAAATTGTTGATTAGATCAAACGCAGAATATATGAGATCATGAAATCCAGTGGAGAAACTCATGGGTATACATACCTGGATTGGGAAAGATTTTCGAAGGAAGTGCTGAAAATCCAAATTCACCAGCAAAACACAACCTGAGAAGACCGATACATCCAGGTGCACGAACTGGTGGACGATGAATTCGGCGAATTGAATTCGAAATTTGCGAGTTGTGGGTTGGAAAATTGTAAATAGTTTTGGGCTCAATTGTGAGCTATGTAAATACTTTGGACTTTTTTATAAAATTTAAAAGTTACTTTGCTAAAAAAAAGTAAATTATATCTAAATGCTATTGAACATAATGCAACACTCATGGAGAAGGGATTCTATGATTGTACCTGGAGGACGTGGAGATGGCCCTGGGTTTGGAATCATCCTTGTATTGAAGAGGACTTGACACAATTGAATGCTCTATTGCAGCGATTCGACCAAGCTCCGCACCGCACTAACCTCGAAGATGAATGGTAATGGAAATCCACAATCAAACCGGGCTATCATACAAGAGAAGTATATAATCGAATAATGATGATAGAATGGGAAGCAAATGAAGTACCTGCGCGAGTTTGGAATCGGGTAGTTCCTCCAAAAATTGTTGCTTTCTGTTGGCAAGTAATACAATCTAGGATTCCAACTGCAGATAATCTGATTTGATGAGGGATTGGATCGGCTTCTTTGATCTATTCCCTGTGCCAAGAGGAACAAAAAACAAGTGGTCATCTCTTCATGCAATGCGCGAAAGTTGTACAATTGTTGTACAAATGCTTTGACTGGCTTCAATTATCGGCGATTCTTCGAAAGCATTGCCTCAATTCATATCCCAGCACAAGGCCCTGCACTACCCAAGAAAAATTCGGAAGATCTGGTAGATAACATGGCAATTAATGTTTTGGGCAGTATGGCGCATATGGAACTTGGTGATATTTCAACTGCAACTTTGACTGAGTTTGAGAGTTAATGATCAATTGGACTTAGGTTTGAGGATTGGTGTAGAGAAAGTGATGTGTTGTGTGTTGTATTAATGGCCCAAGGAATGATGTAAATATACACATGCATATACTCTTATAAAAAAAAAAGAGTAAAATGACTTTATCTGAAATTATATAAGATAAATTATATTTTATTAAAAACTTAATTATAAAAAAGGAAAATGCGAGGCATAGTATATTTAATATTTTTATACTTAACTATGCATACCATATGAAACGACGTCATTTCATACTAATCGTATGTGTTTCATATTAATTGGACTAATTGAAAAAAATGCAACACAACGTCGTTTTCGTTTTATATGGTATACATAATTAATTATAAAATATTTAAGTATAACTAAAATTATCGTATAAACAAAACTGTCCACCCCGCCAACTGCCTAACTCTGGAACCTTTCACATGCAATCAAATCCCACCGTCGCTAACGCTGTAAACGAATCGAGCGCGAACAAACATCCCATGTTCGATCTTTGTTCGCGAGCTTCACGAACGAACTCGAGCTCGTTCGTCAAGCTAAACGAATCAAACTCTTTGTTCGATTTTGTTCGCGAGCCGCTCACGAACGAGCTCGCGAACGAGCTCGCAAACCTTATATGTTTGAGCTCGAGAAGGGATCGGATCTGATTTCTCACCTTTCAGAATAACTTTTTTCATCATGAAATCTCTTTTCCTCCTTCCAAATTTCAAGGACCTTTGAGTCACCTGTGAACCTTTGTGGGTACCTCTTCTTTATTCTCTTCTTGCATATTCAAAACCCATTGTACTCAAAAACATTGAGGCCAACTATAAGTTGAATGAAAAGGAAAAATAGCATCAGATCAACGTCTCCGATGGAAATTGAGAAGAACTCATCGAAGCAGAAAGACAAAATGGTGACGGTGAGATCGAGAAAAAAAATGAAAATGGTGACTGATGAGAATTTAGAAGAAATAGAACGATGACGATGAGAATTAAGAAAAACTCGTTGAAGCTGGAATTGAAGAAAACATGGCAAATTAATGAAATTGTTTCTTTTTTCTTTTTAATTTTTTTGTTAAATAATATATAATAATAATATATATCTTATTATATTATTGCTCGTAAACGTTCGTTAAGAGCTCGCGAACAAGTTCGAGTTCGTTTAGCTTGTTCGTGAACAGAAATTAAGGCTCAAGCTCGTTAATATTTTCGAAACGAACGAACGAAATTTTAACGAGTCAGACACGAGCTTGTTGGCGAACGACTATGTTCGTTTACAGTCTTAACCGTAGCCTTCATGTCAACCCATAAATCGCAATCGTACCCAACGGACCCATAGAAATGCTGTCATGTGTTGATGATCCACGTGTCTTTGCCGAGAAATGATATAAGTCACCCCAATTATGTGCACACCCCCACACTCCCCACTCATACCATGTGCGAGTGCGCATACACACATATTGGTGCGTGTGGGACCTCATATTTATGAATATGAGAGGGTGTGGGGTGGTATCCTACTTGGGTGCCTTATATCATTTTTTATCTTTACCTGAAAGGTCCACCATTTTTAAATATATATTATATTTGAATAATGCTATAGAGCACCACCTTCAAAGCACCTCCAGTACACCCTCACCCACATTATTGGGTAAACAGACACATACATGTTGGTATATGTACGTATAAGAGACCAAATACTTTAAAATGTGAATAAGGTGTGCACTTCTTATCTTTGCACCATACCAGACAATCTCCACCGCTACATATTTGTATCCATCTCTCTATATATATACTCTACCACCCCCTTTCCATTTTTCGATAACAGATTGTCGAGTTCCTTCTTTTGTGATTTCATCTTCAAATTTCCAAGATTCACAGCAATGGCGATGAGTCTGCCTCACCAGATCGGAGCGATTTCCGGTACGCCGCTCATGGTCGATGTGGGCGGAATTTCTGGGGAGGCACCGTCGTCTGCCACCGTTAGCGCGGTCTGGATGCCTCCTGTAGCGTCGAATTTGCGTGTTGCTGTGCAGAAATCGGGACCGGACATAGATCGTGTATCCCCGTCCCCACCGTTAAGCCCCATGGCAGGAGTGAGGCCGGACCTGTCGGTGGCGGCGCAGGCGCTTATGTCGCCTGTGTTCGCCGTCGATGATGTGATGGATAGGGAGTACGTGGCCGGTTGGGGTGCTCATAACAAGGAGCGGAATCCGGGGGTTCCCGTATTCGTTATGATGCCGCTAGATAGCGTGACGTGGAACCATACTGTGAATAGGAAGAAAGCGATGAATGCAAGTCTGCAGGC
>JAOYMZ010090668.1:0-10816 GCA_025802335.1 Pinguicula primuliflora
CCCCCCCCCCCCCCCCCCAGAGCGTCCCGATTTTCAATTCTCATCACGCGACCGAAGTAGTCGTCGTCGAAATTTCCATCAACTTGCTCACCATCCGAGTTCTCCTTAGGATGCAAAATAACTTCCAAGGTGTATCTTGTTGAATTCTTGTTCTCATATTGACCTAAAAATCCCAAAACATCGTCGTCATCATGCTAGAAAATTGTAGACCCAGCGTGGTCGCACTTCCTGTTTGGATTGTACTGCAAAACTAGATCAAATATATATTTACTGAGTCTGAATATATTGTACATGAGATCTAACAGAGATGCGAACAATATATTCTCCTCGATTCGAACAGCTCTTAAATTACATTCGACGACTGCAGTTATAATATCCGGATGATCCTTTACTTCCCAAAAATTTGCAATCTTATAAAATAGAGTCATCATCATCTGCAAACAACCTTTTAGTATTACTCTAGATTAAAATTACAACTACAAGGTGTCGGGTGACCGAACGCAGACCGCAACCTATATTATTGACCACAAATCAACTGAATTAACCCAGAGAATGAATGTTCGGATTATGGAATTGAAATTCTCACACAAAAATGTATGACTCATATCGAGAACTAAATAATCTTATCCATTAATCAGTTAGAATTCAGAATTAAATGCACCTTCAAAAATGGAATATGGATTAGATCCACCATATTCACGCCGCACCTATTGATGCTTTTTGTATCTCTCACTCTCTTTGAATGTATTTCCGGAAAAATTAAGTCTATAATGGAGAAGAATAGAAGAAAATTATTAATTTATATTTTTCGGTGACCGTGTTCCCATGACGTTGGTTGGGTTTGGCGGGAATGAGTGTAATTACGTTAGTTGGCAGTTTAGTATCAGCGTTTATTATGGTAAACTTAAATATATTCAATTTTTGATTTATTTTTAAAGTTGAAAGTTATTTTTGCAATTCTAATTTTTAAGGCTACTTTTCAAAAACAGATTTCTAATAAGGTTACTTTTGCGACTGACTCATTCAGAAATTGATATTAAATTTTGATTTTGATGATTTTGGCTTCAAAAAACTAAGATCAAATAGATATTAGATGTAAGAGTGATGCTACACGGCCCGAAAAGAAACCAAACGAACCACACACTTAGCACAGTAACACACCTACTGGTGTGTGTTTTTATGTGGGGTCACTTTCAAATTTTAAGCTATTCGGTTTAAGTTTCAGTTCACACAATCTTAACTCGTCGGTACCGGACTACACATGGGTGCATGATGAGGATCTATGTCGCGGCGTATATCTACATGACGTTCCCATCAATGCACCCTTTTTCCTACCCCAAAGATTCCTGGCAAGAAGAGAGGAAGGCCAATTTTTTCGCATTCTCCATCGAAGGGCGAAGCCAGAATGAAGCGAAAGAATCACTTCCAGAAGTGCGATATCCTCGAATACTATGTGAAGACATGCAACAATGGCCGTGTTGATAAGGAAAATAAATCTACAAGTGAATGGAGGGAGGGAGGTGTTGCAGTTCGTATCGTACCTTAACCAATTTTTCACATTGTGACTTGAGAAGAAGGATTCAGTTGTATCCATTTACGTGACGTGGTTGGGAATTCATCCATCCTAAAAGCTGCCTATATATGGTCCGGAGTTTTGTTATGCCACACTTAAATATCTCGTATAGCATAGTCGGAATAAACACAGCAATCGATCCGACCTCGACCAATTGTGGTTATCTCGAAATAGACATTCGTGCTCCAACTATCATGTAATTAGCATAACATCTATTGTTTGATTCACATCTGACCTTAAGATCGCGACTATGCATTGTAAACCCAAATAGGTTAGTCGATCCATAAACTATTATACAACGCACAGCTATCGACAATGACCGAGACCCATTGTGCTAATCCCAAAAGAGTCATCGCCTTCGCTAAGTTAGGTTTTCTTCACTTGTAATTATTCTCAGTTCGATGGGGGAGAAGGCGGGGAACATATTGGGTTCGAATCCAATTCGTGAGATGGCAGTGATCTTTCCACAATCTTAGTCCTTTTCGAACTTATGGCCTTTCGAAGGGAGTATAGAAGGGAAAATCTTCCCAAAAAGTGTTGGATGGAATCTCCGACGAAGCATGGTTATATAAGGCTACCGAAAAAGTTTCGCTAACCTAACTGGCAAGCAATAGAGCACGACGATAGAGGCAAGCAAGCATAGCGAATCACATAGAGAAACCCCTACCGGCCAGTGTGGGGATAAATAGGGCATCCGAAGCGCGAAGGGGATGATGTTATGATGGGTTACAGGGTTAGTGTCGGGCAATGTTGATGCCGGGTTTGCCGTGTGTAGATGCGTTTACCACATCCACCGAGGAATAACGACGACACTATCCTGGTTTACATTAACGAAAAAAAAATACGGATCGTCATTCATTATTTAGCTATAGGGCCCGACTGATGTATCCGAGTTTACCACGCGTAGTTGCGCCTGTGACGCATGACGTGTGTACAACGACTCAGCTATTCGGGTTACGTGTATGGAGAAATTCAGACAGGTCGTCGATAGTTAAAAAAGTAGGGTACTAGGACCGAATGTTGTAATCGGGTTACCACAATACTATTCGGGTTAAAAGATTAACTTTTAAAATAAAAATATTCTAATAATTAATATATATTGACTAATATAAAAGTAAACTGTGTTGGAGGATAGCATAATGATATGCATCTCAATATCAATTATTTTGGAGGCACTACGTAAGATGAGATCATATTCTCACAAAAGTCGACTCTTGTGAACAAAGAACTTCATTATATTCCTAATAGGAGTATCTTGACTTAGAGATGAATAGATCATACATAGTGCAATTACATGTAAAGAATGGAGTTACGGCATTCTGAATGGGGTCAAGAATCAAGAGTGATTAGTTACAGGTCAGAAAGAGAAATTTAGGAATAATTATTGAATCCTGGTTGTTTATGAATCTAGGGTATGGGGTGTTAGTGTTATGCCCTAAGCCCACTTACCTTGGACTTTTATATTAACACTTTCATGTTATATATATGAGTATAGCAACTTTTACTATTTGATTATTTACTTGCTTTATTTATAGCATATCAGATAGTAAAGCCTAGCATTGATAGCTTAGAGTGTATCACAAAGAATTGCGATGATGAGATCACCCTAATTAATGTTATCAATACTAAATATCCTTAACCATAGTATTAGTGAGATAAGGCATCACTAATGCAGACAGGTTATCATGTTCTAAGCTGATTCCTTTTGAAGGAAGTACTTGTTTTCATCAACTATAGTGTAGTGACACTTAATCTAGAACATGAATGCTTGTAGTAGACAAGTACATCAGATTGATTCGTAAAGAGATCACCATTTTGTCAGTAGTCGATACTCTTAAGAATAGTGGGTGTAAGTGATCCTTAGACTTGAGATCACCATATAGATATCTTGAGTATGAATGTCATTCTTTGATTCTATTCAGAGTTACTCCGTAAATGGGTAACAATGAGTAGTCTTGAGAATGGTTTGACGTATGGAAGGATTATGAGTGATCAATAAAGAATTCACTGCTCCTAAATTATCAGGAGAAGATATTCCTATGGCCACTTGTAAGAAGTCATATAAGCCTTTGCAAAGCACAAGTCTGATTAGAAAAGAGTTTCTAATTCGGACTTAATGATCATGACTTCCGGTACAAGAAATCTTACGTATATAGATTAGGGTGACAGATAACCTCAATATACGAGATTAGGGATATGTTGAAAGTGAAAGGATATAAATTACATGAGAACTAATTCTTGAAAGGATAGTCTCATTCCATGACTATTCTCAATGCTTGGAAGCCATAACATTTTGCTATAGGTCACTTATGCTCTATGAACTTGAATTAGAAATTAATGATTTATATGTGTATAAATCATTATTTATAATTCGATTATGTGAATTCGAGTTTCATTGCCAAGTTATTGAGATCCTATAGGGTTACACACATTAACATCATTCACTTGAAGGATTATTTTGTACTAAGGTAAAGTATAGAGGTCAAAATAAAGTTTATGAAACTTCAAGTACTTGTATATAATTATGGGGCCACAAATGTATTACATATAAGTTTGTGGGATGTATATTGAATACATCAAGCTCTACTAGTTGGTATGTCCAATATATATATATATATATGTATACAGAACAGATCCTATGGTCAGTTTTATGGTGGTCCGTTTTTCCTTGCGTGGACAATTTTTTCAATTAGCCATCCATTCTCGAAATTGATCGCACCATTGAAAAGCTTGTACATTGAATTGCATATGTTCAAGTTTTGGTGATATTCCGACGACGTTATCACTGTTTAATGGAGGGTTATAAATCTCCTTGGGTTAAGTAATCCTAAATAGGGTTTTAAAAATTTCCGACGACGAAGTCGCCGGAAACCGGACCAAAGCATGGGCATTTTCATCTACAATGTATAAGATTTCCAATGGTGCGATCAATTTCGAAAATGAATGGCTAATTAAAAAAATTGTACATGGATTGGGAAAACTGACCACAGAAAAACTGTCCATAAGATCTGGACTATATATATATATATATATTAGTTAGTGGAGATTTCCTACAACTAATATATATATGATTGTGACATAAATTCCTCCAATGGAAATACCTGTAAAAGTTACATAACCAATGAAGACATATGCAATGGTGTAATAATATACAATGAGTTGTATATATATTAAATGTTTGGTTTGATACAACAAGGCTTTGACACCTATTCATTAGTTGTTTAAAGATCAAGCACATGTATAGCTAAGATCAAATGTTGATCATCTTTATGACATGTGTATGTATCTTATTGATGAGACAAATATATGTCACTCAATGTGCAAACATACACAGTCGAACAAGTAGTAAACCTTACTGGAGGTCAAGAGTCATCTCCCAAGGGAGTAGGTCTTTAGCATATTCATTTCACAAGCATTTTCAGAGTAACCAAGCATCATATTGAGTTGTAAACTACGAGCATCAGTTTAAATGGATTAAATTGCAACTGAGCTAACTGAAGTAGAGGAACTAGTAATCAATTGAGGACAAAGGCAATCACAAGCTAAGGAAAACAGTAGTAAAACAGGACAAGTTTGGAGGAATAGCTCAAGACAAGGTATCTTGTCTCATTTTGTAACACATCTACTCATTCATGCACTAAAGTTTCACTTGTTTTGTTCACACCACAAGACTCAAATGCAACCACAGCTCACAGTCAAGACAATGGTTGCTCTAGACCTCAACGAATCGATTTCACCAGGCGTACCCTCCACCAGTCGTATATTGATGATTTTGAGCTTATAAACATGGCTATCTCTATTGCGGCACCAAGAGTTAGGGGTAAAGACCCCAAGGACGATGGTGTTAGTGTGCCCTGTGTCGGAACCTACCCTTGTGAGCTAGTTTCCGGATAGATTCACCTTTATAAATGAAGAACTCGTGCACTAGAACTCATTGACAAGGAAAACAAGCATGTTCATATGAAATAACAAACTAGGACATTAGATACATGAACAATTCGAAATGTGTTTACATAGTGGCTCAACCGAGCCTCAAGCCACAGAGAATTAGCTCATGCTTGAAGCATGAACTCGAGAGTTAACAAGTACAACTGAAATCGAAACCATAACTACAGAAATTAAACGAAGAAAAAGGTTCCCCCGGTTGGATGATGAGCTCGAATGTGTCTTGAATCGCCTCTTCCTCTCCTTCTATGCGAACCTTGGAGTCAAGTGTTGATGTTGTATCTCAGATGTTTCAAATCTGCTGCACACTTACAAGTTCCTTAACACTTAGGGCAGTGAAATGACAATTTTGCCCTCTTCTTTTGTGCTTGAATGTTTTTATTTTCCCTCCAAAGGACTTGTGTGCATATAACCTTTTGTTGGAAGATTTGGAGTGTGATTAGTTGTATCCGAAGCTTTAGGTTGATCTTTCACGCAACTTCTTGGCTCTTCTTTGCACCTTGAACGCAACATCCACAATTCATGCCATAATATATACAAAAAGGATGGAAATGCACCAAAGTGTGATCTTGTGGTTCTTTTCTTCAATCTAAGGTAAATTAGCATGATTTAGTCCATAATCTAAGTGTTAGAGGCATAAAATGATATAAAATAACGTGTAAAATAAGCTCCAAATAGGGGCTTATCACACCTCCACACTTATACTCATGGGAACCTCTATAAATACCCTATACATTCATATGTGTAAGGAAGATAGACTTTGAAAGTCTATTTGGAGAAAATAAGGTGTTGTTTGTCTCTTTTCTCTTCAATCCCGAAAAGATAAGAGAAGGAAAAATTCTGCAATAGGAATTTTCTCTTCATCCTTTTAGACTTCAAATCTGGAGCTAGCACTCCAAATATACACATATAAGTTGTACAAAAGGTACACAAGCTTCAAGAGAAGTCGTGGTGTGGACTACTCTAGAGGGTGGACATTTGAACACCTCAAAGGAAGGAGCCTACGTGCAAGGATTGGAGATTCTTCAAGAGGTATTACACATACACTTTTTTGGCTATTAAGTTGTGTAAATTAGCAAAGATCCATGGTCAAAAGATCTATGAAAATTTTGTTATGCATACTTAGCACACACATTTATTCACGCTTCCGCACGCATTTTGCGCTATGACACATAGTGTTACTATCGGAGATCTTACATGGGCCTGGCCGATGTAATCGGATACACCACGTCTAGTCGTTTAATTGTCGAAATTATTCTAGCCTCTAAGGTTTAGGACCCGATTAATGCGTTCGAGTACTCCATGCTGAGTCGTGTAATTCTGATCATTGTTCTAGCCTCTAGGGTTTAGGGTCTGACTAACGTATTCGGGTATGCCACGTTAAGTCGCGTAGTTCTCTTCAAAGTTCTAGCCTCTAGGGTTTAGGGACCAACTAATTTATTCGGGTACACCATATTCAGTCGTGTATTTTTTGTCATTGTTTAATTCTAAACCCTAACAGAGCGTGTCTTGTCACATTCTGTTGTGATGTTGAACAGATGGATACCACATCCATGATGCAATTATGATAATTTCAGTCCCTATAAATAGATGCAACAATAACAAGAAACCTACTCCTCATTCACAACATGGTTCCCGCCAGAATAAGGCACACCATATCCTTTTGTGCAGTTATCTTTATCCCGGAAGACAAACCAACAGTTTTCTACCAATTAACCCTCAACTTATACAAGTGAATTGATGCTGGTGTGTCTTCTGAGATAAAGTGATTCTTTCCTTTTGGCCCTCAATGGGTTATCCTTGTCCAAGTATGACACAAATAAATCTCTAGCATCACAGACAATTTTTTGTTCAATGGGTTTTGTGTCCACCTAACCGATTGAGAGTGCATCGTATTCTTTCCACCGTAGAGGAAAAAACATAAGATATCAAGGGTCAGATTATTGTGCTTGGTACTCCTACAAATCTTGTTATGCAATTCATGTGACGTGGTGCGGATTCATTCGTATCTTGACTGTGCAGAGTAACTTATAGTTCTAGTTAATTGAATCATGTATTTTGTAAAATCTTATTTATAAAATATTAAAATATCATTACATACGCGATAAAATAACCTAGTCGGAACAAACACACTTAAGTCGAAATGATCGCGATCCGACACGATTGACCCGTCGAACCATTTGTGCTCCAACTATCCATTAATAAGCACAATATCAGTTGTATCCCAATTTACGTAGCACTAATATTGGATCCACCTCGACGATACGTGGTTAACCTATATATAATTTACAGGCCCTAGAACTCAAATTCAGGTTAATCTCCCGAAGAGATGTGTCAGACGTTGTATTAATTAAAGACTTCGTGTGTAGTCTTTCAAAGGCTGCACGTGTAGTCTTTTCATAATTTGTGCGTGTTTACCTTTTTCATATTCTCTAATCTTTTGTGATGTTGAACAGCTGGAATGATGCAATTATGATAATTCTTGTTTCTATAAATAGAGGCAACAAACCAGAAACCCTACTCCTCATTCATTCATAACATGGTTGTCAATGTCGCATGCTTCTACGATTCAGTCCTTCCCTCCCACCCCACACTTTTAACAGTGAAGTGGTGTTGGTTTGTCTTTCGTGATAAGGCTCCGCCCCTAATGGAGTTTGCACGCTCCTTTTGAACCTGCTGTTGCCACATGTTCAGCCTTCGATAACTGGAGCAACAGATTAATGATTTAAAACGTATCTATTTTCTGTATTACTGGTGTCTCTTCGGATAAAGAGAACTAGCATCTTCGGATTAAGAGAACCATCAACCTTCAAATAATTACCCATTCAAGCTTTAAGAAGATGACAATACAATGTAGGATACACAAATCTTCCAAGTTGACGACGATTATTAATATAGTCTTTGTGCCAATTTATCAAGGTATGAAACATTTTTTCAGTTTTTTTGGCGGAGATATTTGTAACTAACTGTTTTTTTTTTCAAGTTAAGAAAATTTTATAAATAAAAAAGGTTTGTAACTAACTGTTAACGTTATATTATTAATAAAATTAATGAATGGATTGATATGATGTATTTTATTCATAATTTATCAATGTAATGAAGCATCTCATTCAGTTTTTTCATAATTTATGTGTGTCGTTTCATGTTCTGAGATGATGGTATGGATTGGAGGGATTGAATTAGAATGGAAAGGACGATAATCAATTCTCATTGGGTTCACCACGACTATACGTGTATGCCTATCCAATTCACCACAATTGAACCAAAATCATACGTTTCGACTGTATTCCAGTCGAGTACATTGCGACTGTTCGAGATAGACGGGTCAAGGCATTCATGAAAGTTCTCTTTGACTGCTTCGACATCATGGCGGTATTCGAGGCAAACGACATCACCACGAATCGCTGGACGACTTCGACTGCTTCGGCATCATCATCCACCGTCCCATTGATGCATTTCGCACATGGCATAGGCAGCTATTCGGCCTAACACGTTAACATTCATCATACGGTGGTTGATGTCACCGCGAATGGCAGAGTCAGTGGGGACTTTAATTTCAAAAATCAAAACAATCTATTCGTTTTGAATCGATAGTACATTCATTCGGAACCCGGTAGTACATTCGTTCTTAACCCGGATAGTCGAGGCTAAATTATCATCAATATTATAGACTAGATTCTTCCTATTTAATTTCCACAAGCAACCCAAATACGATTACTTCGGTGATCATGATGGCGTATCGGTTGACGAGACAGACGAACCACAATGCTGATCGGTATCATCTTCCATTCTTCCATTGAAGCATTTTCACAAGGCGACTATTGGGCTCGGTATGTTAACTTCTATCATATGGTCGGTGATGTCACCGCGTATGGCTCGCCCTCCAAGTAATTCGGCCTGAAGGGCAAAGTGAGAGGCAACGTCAAAGAATTCGATCGTGTCGGCCATCTAGCGAAGTTTAGAGGCAAAAGAAGAAAAGTTAGGTGATGAGCTCTAAAAGACGTTGGCGATTCGGGCTGCATTAGTGGCGTCGAGGTTATCCTGACTGAACCTGTCGGGCCATACCGGGTCATGGTGTTCAGTGATCACAAAGTCAAAGGTAACCGTCGTTGCGACAAGGTCGTCGAGTTCGGCGTCGAGGGCTGCATTGGATGCAAAATTGCCTGGTTCGCAATGTTGTTGCATAGGACGACGAGGTGTGCGGCATCGTAGGCGAAGGCGATTGCAGGCGACGATGGCACGGAAGTCGATGAATGAGACGACAATAAGGTTGGAGGCGATCACGACAAGGGCAGTAACTGAATCGGCTAAGGCTGCGACGGCACCATCCATGGTTTGAACTTTAAAACTCTAGCTTTTTTCACCGTCAGAGATCGAGATGATACAGGAAAAAAGTCTTCAGGCTGTGACTTGATTAGAAGTTATTAAGACGGTTTAATATTTTATTTCTTTTCTTCCTTTTCTTTTAATGTCATTTAAGTAAAAAAATCATAAAAATAAATAAAAAATAAAATGAGAAGTTACCATTCGAAATAGAATTTTCGCGAAAAAATTATTTATCCAATTAATCCTCTCGATTAATGCTACGAAGAAGAGCGCAATTAAGCCCAAATTAAGGGTGGACAATTTTTTTTGGCGAGGTGACTCAATTTCCGCCGTATGTGTTTTAGGCATCCTCAAAAACGGTCCCGCGCGATAATTATTAATTGAATATTTTTTTAGCATGTTGGTAGTGAGTGTGACATGGATGTCACCTCATCATTTCCAATAAATTGAGATGTGATATTCTATTTTATGTGTGCTTATAAAATGTACATGCAGGCAACTAGCAAAAAAGAAGCAAATTTTCTTTAATGATGGTAACAACCCATGGCTTTATTAAAGAAAAGTTAGGCTTAGGAGGTTCATAGATTTATGGCATTACATAATGGTAGCGTTCGCTTATTCGTGTAGGCATTTATTTTATTTCGGATATATATAGTGTTCGGTTGAGGTAAGTAGTTTATGTCCGCTATATTCGTTTATTCGTTTTATTATTGTTATAATAATAATAATCACTATTATTAAGATTATTACTACTATTCCTATGATTAGTACCATTATTACTATGATTATGATTCTGATTTATTACTTTTATTTTTTTATTTTTTTTTATTTTTTTATTTTTTATTTTTTTATTTTTATTTTTCGAGCTGAGGGTCTCTACGGAAACAATCTCCCAATCCTGTTGAGGGGTGGGGGTATGATTGCGTACATCTTACCCTCCCCAGACCCTGCCTAAGGGCGGGATTTACTGGG
>JAOYMZ010090679.1:0-10814 GCA_025802335.1 Pinguicula primuliflora
GTCTGTCGCAAACGCTTCGTTCAGAATATGGGAAGAATGGAAGATGATGCCGATCAGCATTGTGATTCATCTGTCTCATCTAACGATATGCCATCATGGTCACCGAATTAATCGTATTTGGGCTGCTTGTGGATATCAAATAGGAAGAATCTAGTATATAAAATGTTGATGATAATTTAGTCTCGACTATCCGGGTTCCGAACGAATGTGCTGCCGGGTTTCGAACGAATGTGCTGTCGGGTTCCGAACGAATGTGCTGTCGGGTTCCGAATGGATATACTGCCGGGTTCCGAACGAAGTTCATAATATATCAAATGAAGTTCACAAAATATGTCGCCAAGTCACCAAGATTGTTGCAAACGAAGTTCATGATAAACCCTGCACTAATAGAAATCCCTGCATAGATCGTGTATGGCCCCGTATAGAAGAGGGGTTTAATCCCGACTATCTGTAATATCGACAGTCATGTTTCACCCGACGATAGTAGTCGTCCGTGTACGTATTTGAGAAACTCTCATCGAACAGTTAGTCGGGAATTCGACATATTCCAGCATCTGACGACATCAGAGGTTCTATCCCGCAACATATTCAAGGAGATTCGAGTCGAGTCGAGGTTGAAGGACGTCTTGTTCAATTTGAAATTTTTTTCTTTTGACGGAGATGAGTTAGTGAAAAGTCTTCCGACGATTGACTACATTAGAACGTATTAAGACGATTTAGTATTTTATTTCTCTTCTTCCTTTTTTTTATGTCTTTTAAGTAAAAGACTAAATCAAAAATGGAATATGAGGTTACATTTTAAAATAGATATTTGCGGAGGTCAATTGTCCAATTATTCCAATAAATAAGCACAAAATGACTTTTCTTTAAGCGTAACGATATGTGACTAATTTTTTGAACAATTTTTCGATGTGTTGGTCTTTTTGTACCGGTTCCTAAACATATTCGGCATGAGTATTCCAAAATCGCTCTAACTTTTTTATTTCGGCAGCCAAAAAATCGCGATATCGAAAAATTGATCCAAAAAGTTGGTCACTTATCATTTTTGTTTCTTTAATCCTAGTCAAATGTGAAAGAATAGAGGAAGCGTTGAAGATAGGAAGAAGAGATTGTTCTCATACAATTCACTATGGTTCATGTACATTAGACACACATATATAGCTGTGTTCATGTAATCCTAGTCTATACAAACTCTTGTGTAATCTTATCTTTATAACGACTCAACAACTACTATCTATAAGAGTTATGAATGTGTAGGACTCTGTCTAACACCTCCCGTCAAGCTGATGGGTAAGGACTGAACCATCAACTTGTCCCGAAGATCCAAAAATCTAGTAATGGCAAAACCCTTTGTGAAAATGTCTGCAATTTGGGTCTTGGTAGGGATATAGGAGAGCTGGATATCCTTATTGTACACTTTCTCACGAATAAAATGATAGCCCACTTCGATATGTTTAGTACGAGCATGACCAACAGGATTAGAAGCTATAGACATGACACCCATGTTGTCACACCAAATCGTTGGTGTATGAGGTAAGTAGACGCAATGATCTTTAAGAACCTTCCAAATCTAATATAAATCAGCTGTAGTATGGGCTAGAGCACGATATTCTGCTCAGTACTGGAATGACAGCTATAGTTTGCTTTTTGGCTGTCCAAGATATCAAGTTGGGGCCCAAAAAGACACCAAATCCTAAAGTGGAACGACGATCATGTCTATCTCTGGCCCAATCAGCATCACAAAAGGCCTAAAGTTTAGGATCAGGTGAGGTGGCATTGGTGGATAGTAAAGCATGATCGATCGATCCCTTAAGATACCGAAGCACACATTTAGCGGCTTGCCAGTGTGAGGAGAAAGGCAGCTGAAGATGTTGACATAGCTGATTAACCAGAAATGTAATCTCGGGACGAGTAAGGGTACAATATTGAAGAGCCCCCACTGTGCTACGATATAGAGTAGTCTCTGCAAGAGAGAGGATCCCCTTGAGAATCTTTAGCACGCGAGTCTGTAGAGGAAGGAGACCGAATTTTCTTTGCCCCAAGCATCCGCGTTCTATCCAATAAATGAAGAATATACTTGCTTTGCCGAATGTGCAAACACTCCTTATCACGAGTTATATGCATTTCGAGAAAATAGCTGAGCTCACCCATGTCACGAAGTTTTAATTGGGACCCAAAATACTGAACCAGGGCATCAATCAGACTCCGATGTGTACCAGTCACCAAGATATCATCAACATATACAAGGACATAGATATGCACATCAGACTGATGAAATGTGAAGAGAGACGGAGACGTATCCAGTTGTGAGCACTGAAACCCATACTCAATAAGACAGTTGGACAATATGACATACCATGCACGAGGAGCCTGCTTGAGCCCATAGAGAGCCTTATGCAGGCGACATACATAATCAGGATGAGTAGAAGAGATAAATCCAACTGATTGTTCCATGTAGACCTCTTTTTAAAGAATGTCATTGAGAAAGGCATTAGAAATATCAAGATGTCGAACAGACCAACTGAACTACACTGACAGACATAAAAGTAGGCCGAATAATGGATGGTTTAATCACGGGATTGAATGTCTCTTCATAATCAAGGTCATAAGTTTGTTCAAACCCTCAGGCCACTAACCGAGCCTTATAGCGTTCAACAGAGCCATTAGACTTAGGCTGTGTTTGGGAGAGCTTATGCTTTTGCAGAAGGACTTTTGCAGAAGGACTTATGAATGTGCAAGAATAATTATATCACATTTAAACTTCGAATTAATTTCAAAATTGCCACTGAGAAAAGTCATTCAAAAGCTACTCCTACCTAACTTATGACTTTTAGCATTTTTCTGACTTTTTTGTAGATAAGCCAAAGCAAAAGCTTATTTACCAAACACTGCAAAAACAGCTTATGCTGTGGAAAATGCAAAAGGAGCTGTGGAAAAGCTGTACAAAATACTGCCTTAGTTTTAATCTTATAAACCTTCCGAATGATGTTGTGGTTTGCCAGTCGAGGACAGAGAAACCTGTGGAGTTACAACCCAATGCATCATACTCGTCTTTCATAGCAGCACACCATTCAGAAGAGGCCTTGGGCTGTAAGTAAGTAGTGGATTCTCGAGGAACCTGCACACTGGTTAGAGCACATATAGAATACTTGGATGCAAAGTATAGATGAAAATCAGGAAATGACTTAGGCTTAAGTGAACCAGCCTGAGTACGAGTAACGAGATATGATAAATTATGAGGAATAATATGAGAGGGTGAAGGAACTCCTAAACTAGATGTACCACGTGACGGGTCTAGACTGGCTGGCCATCCTAGGCATGGGTCCACCTTCGAGGTAGGAGTTGGGTCAAGGCCCGAAGACAAACCACCTGTTCCCTCGGGAGTGAGCTCTGCTAGGGCAGTCACGTTAGAGGAGCCACGTGGCACTTCTGGAGTGGAGACTGATTCGGTGCCATCCGCCAATGATGATGGAACAACAGGTGGGTCAAGGCCTAACGACGTACTACCGGCTAAGGCATCATTGGCAGGTGGGTGTCAGCTGGCAATGGTGACTCTGCAGCGGTGGGTCAAGGCTAGACGGCATACCACCGGATGATGTCGAGTCTGAAATAGGGACAAATAGAGGTAAGTCGGATAGAGATGAAGTGATAGGCAAGATATGAATACTTGAAGAGGGCAGCAGGATGAAGGAAGACTCCCCTGCAGAGGCGGTGCTGTGGTCTAAAGCAGTGACACCCGAAAAATTCCTCTCATCAAAAATGATATTGCGGGACAAAACATTTATGCCCTTTATGTTGAGTACTATATGCTAAGACCACACACTTCTTACTATGATACATGAACTTGGTGGTGTTATAGGGATGGAGTAGAGGATAACATGCCCATCCAAAGACTCGAAATGACGAATAATCAGGTGTGGTACCATAAAGTAATAAAAACTGACTTGCATAATCATGGAGTGGTGTGGGCAATCTATTAATAATGTAGTTGGCAGTAAATATAGCATCAGACCAATATGTGCGGGGTATACGCGCCCTAGCCAGCAGACATAAGCTCATGTCTGTGAGGTGGCGATGCTTATGCTCTGCCATCCCATTTTGCTGCGATGTGTGTGGACATGAGATGCGATGCATTATGCCATGTTTAGTCAAAAATGTTTTAAAGATAGTAGACACATATTCACCGCCACCATCACTTTGAAATTGTTTGATTTTTCGAGAAAATTGATTTTCCACAAGAGCTTTAAAGTCAATAAAGCATTTAAATGCATCAGATTTGCGAACAAGGAGATATAATAATGAAAAATGCGAAAAATCATCAATAAATATGGCATAATATCGAAACCTAGTATTGGACGAAACATAAGCAGTCCACACTGATGGCATGCAAAGTGCACACAGTCAGGTTGTAATACAATGCAGTGAAGCAAGGGTTAGATCTCAGGGAGGGGGATTCATCTCATGCAACTTAAGTTCAGCAGCTATCAAAATAACCCACAAATTCAGGAGTGCATAACTTTTAATCTACTAATCAGAAAATACCAAACTAAAATTCTACAGACAGCTAAGGGGGTCTAGATCAATTGTTATGAAGGCAACTAATCCAGATTCACAACGCACAAAGAGATATGATACGAAATAGAGAGGTAACTCAGGGCTTCGGTAATTTTGCTTCACCTAAATAATGCTTTTGTTTTAAATTCATTTTAGCTACGGTTTGGCTTGTTAAAACCCACGGAACTCAGCATGATCCATCCTTTTATTTATCAGGTCTGGGTCATTTCATTCATCTTAAAGGCAGGGTAGGAGTAATACCCCAAGGACGGCTAAATGGAGAACATCAAGGATCTTGTTCTTATATGTGGTTTCGCAAGTTAGGGGTAATACTCCAAGGACGGCAAAATGTAACATGATTTTGTAGAATATATGAATCAATGGTCTTAGCAGAGATATACCACCTAAATTTGCCCTAATAATCCGGTTGAATCATTCAAACAATTAAGAACAGCATGAAACAAAATCACATAGCAAAAACCGAACTAAAACTTCATTAAGAGCAATTAAACATTGTTTAGGCTCAGCTCAACCGAGCCCCAAGTCTACAAAATTAGCTCATGCTCGAGGCATGAGCCACAGTAAGCTCAAATGTGCAGAAACAGAAGGAATCCATCGGCTCAGAAGTGAATCGTGCAGATTTGTGAAGAATAGCAATTGGTTCCTGGTTTTTGCCTCCTAACTGCACATTTGCAACTCCCTCTTGTGATACACTCTCAATGAAAGTTGTTTATCTATTTTAGGGCTTCATCCCTGACAAATTTCAGCTCTGCCCTCGAAGCCAAATGCGAGATATGAATTTTTGATTAGGGCATAACTGTATTTCGATGCAGTTTTGTGACCTTGTTTGTTTTGTCCCCAAAGTGGGTCATGGAGGTCTCAGGTGCTCGGATGGTCTTCATAAGATATGATCCATGGTTTGTGCTCTATTTTTTGGCAAAGGCTCAGGTCAGCAGGAGCCTTGGTCTGGAAGTTATGCACTGACTCAGTGATATGACTCGGCCAGACTAGACCATTTCTTCTTTTGCTAATATTGTGTAAATATCTTCGAGTCTGCTGCATTATTTTCCTGTGATCCCTCATGAAAGTTATAGATAGAGTCAAGGGGGACATGACTGTGCAAGGGCATCATGGCCTTTGATCTGGTCTGGAAGATATGCAACTTGGACGGTTGCAGATCACATTTGCCAAATTTAGTAAAACAACTTTTGTACTTGATTGATCTCTTTGCTTTTTCCGGGTGTTTGTGGCCCCCTCCATTGCTTTGGCTACAAATTTGATATGTATGAGTGTATAACACTAGCCAAATGTTGCAGAGAATCCCTTGGACTTGATTTTGTACACTTGAGATTGGATTTCCAACACTTAGCAGAATTTCCTCTCCTCATGTTCTTCATATCAGTTTCTTCACCGAATTTGTTGCATTGAGGGATGTTGCTTCTGAACTGGACCATGGCCTGATCATGCATATGAGCAAAGACACCGAGCGTGCATTTCATCAGTTAAATGGCCTCTGGTTTGAAGTATATTCGCCAGGTTTCATGCAGATATACTCAAGATTGAAGCTGAAGATACTCTAGCACCTGAAACTGATTTCTGCTGAATTGTTGGCTAAATTGGGATTGTGCCTTTGATCCTTTGATGCTTAAATGTTGTAAGCAACGATATTCAGCTCAGATCATGATCCAAAATTCCCCTGAATCCTCAGAATTTGGTAAGATTCGAATATACTCTAGATTTAGGTAGAATATACTCCAATTTGCATCAGAATATACTCTAATTCAGAGTTGTGATTTGATCCTGTAGAAAATCATCAAAGACACCATTAAGCTTGTATTTATATAAAAGTGAAGTGTTTAGGCTTGAAATGATAAGCTAAAAATGCCTAAAAACACTATATGATTTTGGCTTATCAATAGTCGAGCTCGTACCATCAGACGTGAATAAGAACCATGGATTACAAGATTGTTGGAGCACGAATGACTCTTCCGGGATAACCATGACTGGTCGTGGTCTTGTCGATTGCTTTGTTTGTTTAATAGTTTAGGGCCTGACTGCATTATCCGGGTTTACCATGTATGTTGTGCTCTTAGCAGTTGGAGCACGAATGTCTCTTCGAGATAACCACGACGAGTCACGGTCTTGTTGATTGATTTGTTTGTGCAAGAGTTTAGGGCCTGACTACGTTATCCGGGTGTACCACGTGTATTTGCGTGCGTACTGTCAGACGTGAATAGAATAACCACATATGTTGTGCTTATTACAGGATAGCAATGCATGAAAGTTTCTTTCGGGATAAACACGATGGGTCGAGATCGTGTTGAACGCTTTGTTTGGAGCACGAATGTGGTTTTTGGGATGTCGGGATTGTATCGACTATTGTGTTTATTCTGCCTTGTCAATTCGTATGAAAAAGCAGAATATGAAAAAATGTGATGTTGTCGTGCTCATACAATTAATAATACCGAGCTCATCCTCTCAATTCTTCATCTTGTTGCTGAACTTACAAAAATACAAATGTCAAATCGACAACGACATGATGTCTCCCACACTCTCGTGCACATCGACGTTGCAGCCTCCCCTACTCTCGCGCATGCCAATGTTGCAGCCGCTCCTACTGCTGCGCAAGCAGTTGTTGCAGCCACCCTTACTCCCACGTACTGAAAGCCGACGTCCCCACTCCATCTCAAGTCGTCATTACCTTGGATGAAGACGACGAAATGAATGATGAGGAGGAGGATGAAGACGATGAGGAGCAGGAGGAGGATCTAGATGACGACGAAGATGACGATTATAATGGCGACGACAACGGAGATGAAGATTATGATGAAGACAACGATGATGATGACGAAGTTGATGAAGAGGATGCTGAGGAGGAAGACGATAAAAATGAGAATTCCGATGAAGGCAATGAAGACGTTGATGAGCTACCCACCGAATATTCCAACTCGTCCAATGATTCATGGAGAGTGCGGTTCCCACATTCACGGATTTCAAGGATGAGTCCGGCACCATCAGCACTGCCTACGCTGGATTCATGGATGAGTCCGGTCAGTGATGGTAGTCAATTTTGGTAACAAACATCTTAAAGATGGGAAGATTTTGTAAATTACAGATAGTTATATGATTATGGATGATCTTTTACTTCCAAAAAATTTGGAATCCTATAAAATAGAGTCATCATCATCATCTGCAAATAATAGAAAACATAGCATCATATGTAAATGTAAGGAAATCACAGAGTCGGGTATCACGACGAAATTGGTCGTGCTAAGACCGAATGAATGAATGACGACTAGTCGTGTGAGACACGAAACAATCCGTTTACTTTCACGTTGTTATTCTTATAATGTAATGAAGCGATCCTACTGTAAATACCATACGGAAGTGTAAATCTTACAAGAAAATACATGACGCATCTCTCGATTGTAACGATAATGCCATAAATCTGCTAGAACTCGGAGTCAAACGCACCTTCAACAAATAAATAAGCTTAAAATGCACCCATTTTTTGCTGGGCCCGTTAATGATCTCTGTATCTTACTCTCTGAATACGTTTTCGGACCCGTCGTTGAGCCAGGAAGGGTGAAGAAATGGAAATACAAAATCGAAAAAAATGCAGGTTTTCGGTTTTCCGGTCATCGTGTCTCCGTACGGTCGTAGATGAATTTGACGGGAATGAGTGTAGTTAAGTTAGCGGGTTGTTTAGTAGTAATCGTTTAGTCATAACTAAAATATATTCAATTTTTAATTTATTTTTAAAGATTGAGGTTATATTTGTAATTCTTTTTTTTCAAAGGTTAATTTTCAAAAACAAATTTCTCATAAGCTTACATTTGCAAATGGTCCATCTGAAACCCTCCGATCACAATCGTCGTGCTCCAATTATCCTTGAGAACCAGATTGATGTACGGCACACCAAGACCCATGCGAGTGAAGGGAATATTTGCACTGCTGAAGCACACATTGAAAGGGGCGACCGCTGCAACCATGCGGAAGTTCCTGGCAGCGGATTCGCGGATGAAGGCCGAGGTGAATACTCTATAAATTGAAGATTCCAATTAGTGTAGCGGTTCATTGTGCTGATGTTCATTCCGCCGTTGCCTTGTGAGTCGATGGTGAGTACAGTAGCGTTAATTCGAAGGGAAAATCTTGACAACTGTTGTGTTTATTGTTGCGTTTGCTGTCAAGATTTTTCCTTACTCTCGCAAACTTGTTTTTGTCGTCGTGAAACAGTGGTAAGTCGTGGGTTATGTTTTAATTGGGCTGACCCGCTCTAAACCCTATCACATACTCGCTCCAATTCATTTTGTGCCCATTTTTTCTTAAATTTTTCATCCTAGTCGTCAGATTAAATTTCGACAGCCAGGATGACCGTTCTGTTTTTTAAGGTCATTAATCTTGTTTGAAGCCAGTTTGGACCAGAAAAAAATTGGTACTATTGGTGTCGTTTAGTAGCAAGGATAAGTGAGATGAGAAAATATATTTGGGGTGTGTTCGGTAGTCGGATAACTGAGTGATAAATGTATGATTCTGAGAATAATCCACTTTAATCCTATGTTCGGTATTCAACTTAATGTTTTTCGTGTCGAAGGATTGAATCCTACAACCCGCCTCTAATCCTGCATTACGTGAGATTACTCAATCCCTCCAAAATGGACTGATTATATAATCTCACCTACAAATTACTTCTTACCCTTTAATTTTTTATTATAGTTACACAATTCTATCCTCCTTATTTATATTCTCCATCACCATTTTTCTACAACAACAATCTGCCGCCTCCACGACGGCGCTCCTCCATCTCATTCCCCCTCCGCAGCGTCGTCTTGGAATCACTCCTTCCGTCTCTCAACCCAAACACCGTCATCACAACAACAGTAGCCACCCATCCCTTGCCCGTGAAAATCCATCGCTCCGCCCTCGAGAGATGCTGCCACTCCATCGACGCCCTTGTCTCCGGTGGAGATCTGGGTGCTCGGGACAGTAAATTGGTGATTTTCGCCGGTGGTGATGTGTTTAAGATTGCTGTGATTGGATACTATCTGATTTAGATTTATTTGGTCCTCTTGCTTGTTCTTTGGAGGGTTGTCGTTGCACTTTATCTTCAGAGTGAGATCGGGAGCTTGCAGTTCAATCCGTTGTGTCATGTGTCTGATTTGTTGCTGTAGTTCTTGTTGTGGATGATTGAATCTGGGTTTAGGGTTCTCTGTTAGGTGTCTGCTCGATGTTGCTTCTGATTTTGATAGGAAGACATTCAGAAACTATATCTTTAGCCAAGAGTGATTTGAATGATACCAGCATGTTGTCTGGTGGAGATGCTGGATGAACAGCAGACTTCGACGGATCAGAGGGGACCTGAATGAATTTTTGCTTGACTTAGGATGCTGCGATGCGAGCCTCAAGAGAAGGAAAACTATCTCCTGCAATCATATCTACATCATCCATTCGGATGAAAGATGGTGGGTGAATCAGAATTTTAGAGGATCGCAAGAGAGCAACCGAGAGAGTTTTTCCGAGAGTTTTGAATATGTTATTGCCAAATGACTTCTTGTTCCCATATAAATTAATTGTTCAACGACATATGTTGTGGATGCTTGATATGTTTGATTTGTAGTTTTTGGAATTTGCTACCAATATCGTATTAAAATAAAAAAGGCATTTGATATAAATTCACAAAAAATTTAATTATGTGTCAATGTTATCTCGTTTCAAACATGAATACCGAACAGTGATTGAATTATCTTATATTTTCACCATCCCACTCAATCCATATAGTTATTTGTCTAGCGAACGAGTTAATCAATCTTTAATCTGAAGTAATCCCACATTATAAGATTAATAAGGATAGTGTATAGCCTACCACCGAACACACCCCTGACGTTTAGTACGCAGGATTATATATGATTTTAGAGGTATATGATTCACTAAAAAAATTCAATTATCCCCCAAAATTCCATAGATTTAGAAGGAAAACTTAATCCATTCAAATCTATTTTTTTCTGGGTCAACTCATTTGACTAAATTTTTTTTCCAAGCTATCCTTGTGACACAGGATATAGTAAAATAATTTGTCAAAATTTCACTACATTCTGTCTACTATTAGTTAAAGAGCAATGCTATTTGTATACATTTTATCGACACTATTTAGTAACATTGTGATATGGCAACCATCACAACCATATGTTATATTATTTATTTTTTTTAATTGTGGTTGTGATTGTTGCCACATCACAATGTCAACTAATAGTATCAAAAAA